>OMOV01088640.1:0-10340 GCA_900312565.1 Beryx splendens | reverse complement strand
GCGAAGCTTGGTAGTTAGCAGAGGAAAAAGAAACAGAGGAGACTAAAAGCAGAGTCAGCTTTGCCTCAAGCTAACCCAGTCTTACAGGGAGAGAGGCCAGTCTGGTATTAAAACAGACAAGTGAACATTTCGTTTGTCACAAGCCCTCCCCAGAAAAATGTCTGGTGAGAATTGATTACATGGTTTGTGTATAAAAATACCAGTCCAAAACTGGTAATTTCACTGGTCTCCATAGTTAGTCTCACTTTACAGTAAGTTGCCAGGAGTCTCATTTGGATACACTGGAGGAGCTTTCCTCTCACTAGAAGTTACCCAAGTTCATCACAGAGAAAAACAAGCCGCCAATGAGAGAGAGAGAATGACTGAGCAACCAGGTGTCCCTTTCAGTCACCAAGTCATTGCATTTTGCATGGTTGTTTTGCAGAACTTTGTTGTAGTAGAGTTTGGGCGGAAGTCAAAATGTGCAATTTCTGCGCACTATACTGAGAGCCAGCTGGGGAAACGCTTGCCTTTTGTCTACACTTGAGAGGCGTGACTGAGACACTGAGAGGAGAAACTGTGGTTTTGTGGAGGAGCAGGGAGCTAGAAAACTTTACAAATAAATAAATAAATAAAAAAGTTGATTACTGCTCAAGCTCAGGCTCAAAGCCACTCTATGGCTTCAAGATATATATATATATGAATCAGTGTGATTAGTACCTGCCTGATGGTTACCATTAGGTGGTTACTGTAAAACAAAAAGACTGTGGAAACTGTGAGAGACTGGCATGAAAGAATCACATTCTTTCAATCATTCATACTTTCTCTCAGGGGCAATTAGAGTGTTCTTTTTCCCCCAAAGGCTGGTTGCTTTTATGTTGGCAGGCATGGAAACCTGATTCAGAAAGGTGTTTCTCTCAACTAAGTTGCCTTTAAAGATTTCTGTGAAATAATGAATGTTTTTGAGTCATCCCATCACTGCTCAAATTTGATCCACCAGACTAAAAACTAATGGGCTCTTTGTCTCAGTCACAGCACAACAAATCATAGCCAAAGCATGGAAGTCCTACATAATATCACCAGTGTTTTTTCAAGAGAAGTGATGTGTTTAGTCAGAAAGTTGCCAAGACATGGCTGAGACAGGAAGCATTTTTGGTCGCAAAGGAACTGATAAATCCAAAAGTTTGAGTTACAGCTCCAAGAAGCAAAACGCCAAAATGTTTGCTCTTTCTCTCACAGCAATCAGTGCTCTTCTCATGTTGCTATGGGGGCTGCAGTGATGACAAGCGGTCCATTCTGTCGTGGACATGGGGGTGGCGGGTCTAACCATGGGGTCTAGGCTATCCTCACACCCGGCTAATGAGCAATGAAGTGAGATCAGATAAGAGTTCGGAGAGGGACAGACCAACGGACAGACGAGGAAGCCCCCCTGCCCGTGTCACCTCCGCCACCCATGCCAGCACTTGTCGGGGCTCATTTCCCCCTCAGCTGCCTGGAGAACCCCTCTCGCCTTTCCACTGGAGCCAGAACAACCCCCCAAAAACAGACAGAGGGGCGATTCTTAGCAGAGACACGCTCCAAACCAACAGAAAAGCCCCATGAAGTGAAGTGTCAACGGTTCCCCAATGCAAGATAATAACAACTGGACAGCCTCATCAACAACCAGTGAAACAGAACAAATGAGAATGAATGGCAAATCAATCTTAAAGCAAAAACTGTGTCTGTCTCAAAATAGTGGATTTGAGATCTAAAGGCTGGACTGTGTGCTTCATTATGCGGTCAAGACTCCCTCTTGGCATCCTCTATTACATTTATTAAGAGAGGAAATCTTGACTAAATATAGTAATTGTGCAACTGTCTCTGTTTGACAGATGAAGAACTTATAAACTCTTCTTTTCCCTTGAGCGAAGTCCTCTGTGTCACTCCCACATATGATGACAATCATAAATCAAAGGCCTTCGCCTTCATTTAATGGCCTCGCAGTAATGATCCCATCATGTTCACAGTCCTGTGACCGTGAGCAGGTTCCACACGCGCGTAATACAACTTACATTGGCAGAGTGCAGTGTTTGCGCTCTTTTGGCCAGTTACAACTGGTCACCCTGAGTGGATGCTTGCTTTCATCCCACAGTGTGAATGGGAGATATTAAATGGTGCAAGAGAACATCTCGCTGGTCATGCTGTATAATGGAACATTAATGGATCAAATAGATGTATGTGAAAAGGATAGTGTTTTGGTGTTGCGGTTCCTTTATAGCGTCAGGTCCCTGGTGCGGCGATTGTATTTCACTTCTACACCGTCCAGCAAGCATGTAAAAATGGACACAGTATGAAAAAGGGAAAAACCAACAGCGGAGAATAGAATTTGAAATGCCTCATAAAACTCATTCCATAATGCAGCTTGTGGTTTGTAAAATATTGTTTTTCATACCGTATTTGATTTCCCCTCTCAAGGATGACCTATTTTCTTTGCTGTAGATCTTACATATTGAATTACAAGATTGATTGCTGCTAATAGGTTTAAGCCCCTATTTTTAGTCAGTTGTTTTTTTCCCACACACCTAATTATAATTTCCTCTACAAAGCAATTGACGCATAGAGCAAGTGACAAAATATCACAGGCAGAGGACTTTGGAGCCAGACTTCATTAGAATAATCATGTACTGCTGTGCTGGTGACCTGGGGAGCAGGGAAAAAAGCTAACCACTTCAAAAGTTTGAATTAATGATCACAATACTCATATTGTAATGGTTTTTTGGACAGTGCTGTGCATGGAAAAAAGGGACACTGGGAATTCCATATGCAGAGAAAAAAGGCAGTCATCAGATGTCTTGCTGAGATGTTTGGATGTAGAGCTGGCACCCTAAGTAAGAGCAGTCTGTTCTCACATGGCCCGCCAAACACACGTCTGCCGCATCCAGGCAGGCCCAAGAGAGGCCAGGGAGCGCTGGCTTTGAAGAACTACTTCATACTTGGAGCCTGTAAGGCCGCTGATCAAGCATATCATTCACTGAGCGCTGTCTACGAGCAGGTAGTACTGCTTTGGAAGCAAGGCGGAGGAAAGACAACACTTTGACAGTCTCCAGTTTGAAAAAACACAACATCATTTTCAAATATTTTCGCAGAACATGAACTTCAACCCATGTTGGAAAGAATGATCGTAGAGCATTAAAGTTCTCCAAATCATACATTGTTTCAAATTATTCTCTGGTTCCCCTTCCATATTCCACAATCAATTTCAGTGAACTCCCCTTTCTCCTTATCCTTGTGTTCTCTGTGATTTATAATTGAGGGACCTCCCAAAAGAAGCCCTCATAGCTTCTATTTCTGCACTCGAGCCAAGAGTCGTGGTGAGGCCTGCAGCTCCCTTCACCCCTCCCTCTCCCTAGGCCAAACCCTGGGCCAAGATCCCGTCTGCTGGGCCCTCTGTCAGGACCGCACTGTGCATCCAAGTCCTTGATCCATGCAATCCTGCCGCAGACACTTGTGAAATACGGATTATATGAACCTGTATCTTTATAAAATACTCTTAAAAAAGCTCCTGCTGACTGGAGAAAGCACTTTGGCGATTCAAAATAACTGATAAAAAGCAGAAAAAGAAAACAAGCGCTGTCTTTTTAACAAGATGGCCAAAAACAACTTGAGAGAACAATATGTTTTAATGAAACACGACAGCAGTCTTTGGGGGTGCTGTAATTTGTCTGAACTTTAATTCATCTTGTCGTCTATGGGCATTTTTTCTCACGCTCAACTAGCCTAATTAAGGTGCCTTTTGTGGGGTGAAGTGACATCTATTTCTTTAGATAAAGCCCTGAATTTGTCTCTGCCTGTGAATATGTGAAAAACCCCTTTGTGCCTGGGCTGACAGGGGACTTTACACTGCCTCTGTTACCCTGGAAACCTTTGAGAGGTGAAGGGGAGGACAGCCAAAGAGGAAATCATCTTGGCCTAAAAACTGCAGGTAAAGTCCTCAGTAAGGCTGTCCAATGCAAACAGCTTCACCATTAAAAAATGACTCTTTGTAACAGAATGAGGGAAATCAGCAAAGTCTAACAAATGTCTCTTCTATTTGTCTAATAAATTTCCATTTGTTCTGGTCTTCACAATTTCCTGAAGATGAGTTCAGACTCCTACATCAGTTCAGCTTTAGAGTTTAGGAGTGTATTAACAAACAAGACTAGGTCAAAAACTTGTATATGGCTGGACCGTGTATGGGTGTGCCATGTGCCACAGCCGACCAATGGTGTAACTTCATCACTCACTCAGTCAGTCAGTCAGTGACAGACATTCATGTTTATAGAGCTGGCCCCCACTGTCCAACCAAAAATTCATCAATTCACAAAATTTTAATGAAATAATAAAACTCTGTCCTACCTCAAGAATGCACGTCCCTGGAGCCATGTTCTCCTTGATGGATACGTTGTAGAAGTTCCTTTCGAAAACAGGCTCATTGTCATTTATATCCTGCAGTATGATGTTTACCACCGCCGTGGAGGACAGGGGCGGTTTCCCTCCGTCTGTGGCCACCACAGTGACACTGGGCTTGGGGTTCTTTTCATAATCCAGCTGAGAGAGAGTAGTGATAATCCCCGTCACAGCGTCTATACTGAACCAGTTCGAGTGGGTACCTTGGTCCTGCAAGATGCTGTAGCTGATGTCCCCGTTGGGCCCCTGATCTTTGTCTCTGGCTGTCACCTGCAGCACAAAGCTCCCTGGAAACACCACTTCGGGGATTACCTGTCTGTACACTGGCTGGTCAAACAGAGGAGGGTTGTCATTGACGTCAATCACCTGGATGGTGAAGGAGGACTCTGCTCTGAGAGGAGGCGTGCCTGAGTCCGTAGCCATCACCCTCAGTTCGTAAGTGTCCCGCTCTTCCCTGTCCAGGATTTGGTCCACACAGATCAGATAGATGATGTTATCCTTAGTGGTCAGGGCAAACTTCCCATCGCCTCCCTCCAGTGACACATTGACATTGGCATACTCTCCGTAGTCTGGGTCAGTTACTGAGATCCTGGCCACGTACTGGCCTGGCTGCGCCCCCTCTGAGATTCGGGGAGAGCCGTCCTCACTGAGGAAGATGATGGTCATAGTGGGCTGGTTGTCATTGTAGTCTCTGACGTGGATGGTGACAAAGGCGTTGGTGACCTCCGGCTGGGTGGCGTTGTCTTGCGCCTGGATCACTAGCTCGTGGACCCTCCTCATCTCAAAGTCCAGGGGCTTGTTGAGAGTGATGATGCCGGTGCGAGAGTCGATGACAAAGTAGCGGTCTGGGTCGCTCTGTCTCCTGTTGATCTCATACAGCACCATCCCGTTGTCTCCTTCATCAACATCGGTGGCAAACACCTGCAGGATGTTGCTTCCTGGTTGAAGGTTCTCAGATATGATGGCGTGGTAGCGGCTCTGGTTGAAAACAGGAGCGTTGTCGTTGATATCTTGGACAGTAATATCTAACGTCATCTGATCTGTCCGTTTAGGAGAACCACCATCAAAGGCCTCCAAAGTTAAAGTATAGGTGGACCTTTTCTCTCTGTCTAGAACAGCATTAACCACTAAGTCAAGGTAGAGAACCTCGTTGCTACCCCTCCTGGTCTCCAAAGTGAAGGCCTGGCCGACGTTACCATCTTTGATAAGGTAACCTTGGGTCGTTAGCTGGGCTTTATCTGCATCCATAGCCGGCTCAAGAGGAAACCTGGTGCCAATGGCTGTCTGCTCGGGGATTTTAAATGTGGCCCGTCTTTTAGAAAATGAAGGGGCGTGGTCATTTATGTCATTCACCCTGATGGTCACCTCTACCGTCACGCCTGTCATGGTGACTGCAATGAAGTTGTATCTATCCCTTAGTTCCCTGTCTAGAACTTTGGCGGTTTTAATAATGCCTGTGCTCTCGTCTATGTCCAAATCGCTACCCACACCTGTGCCCTCATGGTCTGAGATGAAGTAAACGGATGCTGTGATGCCAGGCGGCAGCCCAGCGCTGATGTCGCCCACAATTGTGCCTGCTGGTTGTTCCTCATCTAGCTGTAGCTCAAGGGTACCCAGGACCATGGATGAATGGACCGTTATGAGCTCCAAGGCCACGTACACCATCAGCATTATGCTTCTGTTCCACCAGCCCTCACGGTGCAATGGGCCCATTACAGACTTTCCCAAACCCTTGGCCGCTGTCTTCATTTTGGCTCCTTCTTTTTAAACCTGGAAACACACAAAGAGGAGAAGTGTCTGTTAAAGTGCTGAGCAATGTCAAAGCCTGACAACAGCAGAAACAAAGAAAAGGTGTATGATTTCTGTGCATAATACAGTAAGTTAGTTTTAGAAAAATAAGTAAATGCCTTAAAGACTTCCCCATATGTTCTATGGGCTCCTTTCCCAACCACAGTGCATACAATAGGCCTTGCACATAACATTTTCCTACACTTCGTTCACCTAATAAGTCAACACCTTGTTCCTACGACATACCAGAAAGCCCTCCTTTGCTAAAGAAACATCAAAACCACAGGCCCCAGCATACTACCTCAGAGGGGGAGTCTTTGTGGTGTTGCTATTCAGCTCTGATTAAAAGACACAGGTATTTTTTGCCAGGCTGCCCTGTGTGCTGACCATATAACAGTACCCTCTGCTGTCTGCGTGTATAGATCAAGAATGGGAAGCACCGAGATCCTGGAATGACAGAATATTTATGTGTGGTACCATAGGATTTGAGCTCTTAAGGAGTGATCAGTTTTGAGAGAAGCTTTGAAAGACCATTTAAAACATTTAATGCTCCCCAAGGTTGAGAATTATGAGTTTGAGTGTTAAATAAATAGCAAAAAAAGCCCATTCTAATAAGCATATTTAAAACTTGGAAGGGAGTCCAAGGTACTTTGCATGAACAATAGACATTACTCTGGTCTGGCAACAGACCCACTCCGCTGTAGAGGATCTGTAATTTAGTATGAGAGACATTGTGGAGCAATGTGGGAATTGTTCAGCAAGCTTGTCACCATCTGCAGAATAATCCAAAACCACCAAGTGTCTGGCACACAAGGATTGATGTGTCTTATTCATCAAAAAAGGAGAGCAGCTTCCAATTGTCTGGGGTTCTAAATAAATTTAATTCATAATTTATTTGTCTTATTTGCAAAGTAAATCCAGCTTCAATATTTTTTTTGAGAAAATGAATACAGGCACATTTATTAAATTTGAAGGAAGTGAGATACTGGTGAAGGCTCCCCCCAGTGGCTTAACTGATAACATGCAAAGAAGCATTCACCAAACATCTGTGTATCTTTGTGTGTGCGTGCGTGCGTGCGTGTGCTAAATGCCTCCCGTGTGTCCCTGAGCACAGTGTGGTGATCCGTCTCGGCCACGGTGGTGACAGTGCGTTTGAGTGACACAGTAGAACAGAGCAGAGCAGCAGAGTTGAGGGGCTCCATGCAGTCTACCTCTCTCTCTTTTTCTGGCTCTGCAGCATTGTAATTGAGGTCTGCTGGAAGCCGGCCATAAGCATACAGGATTCCAAGGCTAATTTCAGTCTGCCACGATTCTGAGCCCAAAACACCGAAGATGCTAACTTTAACAGTCACAAATTGGTTTGAATTGGACTCAGTATGAGTAGTGAAATCTTGTACAATTGCTTCTTTTCAGATATGACATAAAAATCAGCATGGTTAACACAAAATAATTTTCAGCATGACTGTTTCAAGATTATTCCACAGCTTAATGTAGAAATTGGTGTGCAGTATCTATTACGGTAATAGCAAAATGAACACTGGGTCAATTTGCTGTATTCATTACTAATTCCTATTACTAAGCAGCCATAGTAATAACTGTAAATGGCAAGACCATGAAGGCAAGCACCACTAATTCACCATTAAATGCCATACTTTGGGTTGCTTTGTAAATGTTGTTCTTGGCATACACGAGAATACATCCATGATAGCTTCAAAATTGACAGCTCTTGAACTTTTTAAAGCTCAATAATGATTTACTTTACTGCAACACTGGGGATGCACTTTTAAAGTGCTTTTTCCAAAGCACAAAGGATAACTTTTCAAGGCCAGAATCTTTGTTCAAATGCCACAACTGAAATAATGCACTCTCTGGTTGAGCTACAGTGGAGGACCGCTGCAGAGCGGAGCAGCCTAATGGATATAGCAGACGCAGTCGGGTAGACTAATTGCACAATGCCAGGTTAGGAGGGACATAAAGTTAAAAAAGATACAGTATAAAGTTAAATATGACACACGACTTAAATAAAATCTAAAGTTAAATGGCTGCAACAACAGTTCTTTACTTATGCATCAAAAAGGCCTTCCCCTTTAAAAGAGATTGCAGTGCTATGATAAACACCGTCACCCACCACCCACCCACCCACTCCATCTTAGGAATGAGTTTCACGTCTTTTGCAGAGAGAGGGTAGGTAGTCTAATAAAAAATGATTCTAAGTGAAGTCAGGATATAAAAGGAAAGAACCTATTTGTGCTGTTGCTGGGACTTTTACACATGCCAGCAGGGAAAACGGAATAGCTTAGGGCTTCGGGGAAGAGCAATCTGGAAAAAGATTGCTCTTCCCTTCAGTACAGCTGTTATTGGTTGAAAAGTGTTGAGTTTAGTAAGCCAATCCCATTGTGGGTTGGATTGAAATGTGTTCTCCTTGCATCACTGTCGTAGCTCATGATGAGTCCCTTTCACTGGTAGTTCATCCTTTGTGAGGAGTTGTGTTAAGATGATGTAACTGCTGCAGGACAAAGCCCCATGCATTTTAAGCAAACACCAACAAAATCTTAATTGAGGTCATTTTTCCAAATAGTCATGTGTTTGTTTGACACGTCCTGTATACATAATTGTTAGCAGTAAGGATAGCATTGACCCAGTTTCCCTTGAATCCTCTAAACCAAGTCAACCGACTAAGTCCAAGGTTTCTAGGATTTACATGCAGAATGAAACCTCTGTTTCAATTCAGTGGAGATCATTCTGGGTACTTTGCAAGCATGACTGGAATCGGCATCAAAATCCCTGGCAACTGTGAATGCTGAGAACATCATGACAGCATAAACTGTCTCCCCACTAGTAGCCTAGATCATGTTTGGCAAGTTATTTCAGCCATTCATTTTTCATCATAGGTGAAAATGTATTTGCATATTTATTTTGTTCTTGTTTTTTTTTCTCTGGAAAGTACCATTTGTCTTTGTTGCACCACTACCAAGTAGGCCTTTGGGTTGGCAAATTCTGCAATACACAACACATGTTAACAAATGCTGCTGCCTTCTTCAGTAAGCCTTCTTCCATTACAAAGAAGGGTTCTTACAAAATAGGAATATGGGGCTCAACGATCTGCAAGAACAACAGTCAAACACTATACTTATAGCAGATTCATCACAGATCAATAGAGGGCCAAACCAGGTTATTTAATCTGTGAAGTATCTCGGGACACTTCCCCCATATTAAGTAATCATTAAATTACTTATAAGCTATAATCAGAGATGGTATATGACTATGAGATACTCTCATGTGAATGAAATATTAAGCTTTTCTGTACTAAGTTAAGTAATAAATAAAAGTAATATCTGATCTACAGAAACACATCCCAAGTGATTAGCAATATGATCCCAGTCCATGAATTGTGCTGAAGCAGAGGGTTCAAAATGACTCCGCCATGTTGACATACTGTACATAAATTGCATCACTTTAATTAAAACTACCAATCCATTTTCACCCCCACCAGGCCAAGAGGGAAAGCTAGAGTGACAGACTACGTAAAATGAGCTTCTAATTCCATGTCATGATTCCAGCTAAGTCAAATAAAACTTCTGAGGTTTAGAGAACATGCCAGGGTGCCTGAGGCTCAATAATGGAAACCACAGACAGAATTGTAGGATTGACTGGACATGAGGATGACAGGCAGAGCACAAAGCAAACGAAAAAGCTCTGAATGTTTGCCAGACTGTTGCCTCTCACCAGTGCCGCATTTCTGTACCCTGCATTAGTCTGTGGGGCTTCAGTCCCTGGGCATGTAGAGGGCCAGGAAAAGCCATCAGGGGCCTCAGATGTGCGTGCACTTCCAGGCCATAACAAACAGGGTATTGGGAAAACACACACAGGCTCCTCTTTTCATGGTGAGCGGATGGTTTTTGAGTGTCCAGGACAAAGCAGGATCATCTCTTTCCCACACCAGGAGCAGCATGGGTTTGTTCAGCTGTTTGTGTAAGATGTTCTGGATAAAAACCCCACACACACCTTATGTCTTTGAAGATGACACCATCTGATACTGTGTTGGCCGCACTAGCGGTTGCATCATTAAAAACACATGTGCATCAAGTTACAGTAATAGGGGCGGGGCGGGGGGGGGGGGGAAGGTTTTGACAACATAGCCCACACAC
>OMOV01088631.1:7745-30156 GCA_900312565.1 Beryx splendens | reverse complement strand
ATTTGATTTTTTCAGCCCTGTCAAACACCAATTACAAAATGCTCAAAAGCATTTGAAATACGTATTTCAAATAGAAGTAACAGAAATACTGCCCATCTCTGATTAGAGCCACATGTGAAAAATGTATTTGAGTTTTGAGATTAATCTTCTCTATATACTGTATGTACTGTATCTACCATAAATTCTCAGAATAAAGTCAGAATTCTGAAAAAAAAAGAAGTCAGAATCTCAAAATTCTTAGATTAAAGTCAGAACTTAGAATTCTGGCATTATTCTTGGAATTCTGACTTTAATCTTGCAATTCTCATTTAATCTATCTTCCGTATTTCTGACTTTCTTGCCTCTGCTGTGTTTTCGTCCACAGTAAATGTTCGGAGGGGACGTGTGACGGATGTTCCTTCCACTTCTTGTGGCAGAGCCAGCATGCGTGTCCACTCTGCACCAAAAACCACTACAGAGAGATTGTCAGTGCATGCATCCAAGGAATACAGGTAATGCTGCACAGGCATTGAGATATCAATAACAAGTTATTAAATGCTAAATGCTATATGACCAAACTATTTGTGTGTGTTTCAGAGAACCACCTATGTATGGCAGCAGCCCCTGCAGTGCTACGGTGGGGAGTCTCTACCGGCACAAAAAGTCAGCGCTTGTGTGACTCTGGATTTCTGGCTCAAGTTTGGCGTTTCCACGGGAACGGTCGCTGCTGTGCTGCTCATCAGCATCAGCTGCTATTTCTGGAAGAAGACACGCAAGTAAGACTGCTGAGCTGTGCCCCTGCTGCCCTGTAGTGCTTGCTCTTGAACCACTGATATACATATTTATTTATTTCCTGTGACAAAGTTTTTCTTTATTTTTCTTCCATATGAGTGATACAGGCACCTTGACAACAACATCAGATAGTAAAAAGATAAGAATCAATCAGAGTAAATTGCAGGGTTCATAATAGATACTAATAGATAATAGTACACACACATTATTTATTGATTGATTTATTGATTTATTGTTTATATTTGTGTTTGTTTTGTTAGAGATGGTCTGTTATGTACCCTGACATAATTTGAGTTTTTTCAGCTAGTCTGTATAGTTGCCATTTACATCCAAGATTCAGTTCTTATCAAGGTGATTACAGTAGAAACAAAAATGAAAGCTGAAACCTAAGTTATGAGTGTTGAATTCAGAAACCACAAGAAACTGTAACCTGTCTGAGTCCTGCAGTTTGTAACAGACGATCACCCTCTGTCCGCAGGCTGCAGTATAAGTACTCCAAGTTGATAATGACCTCTGGGGGTAAAGAGTGCGAGCTTCCCGCTGCAGACAGCTGTGCAATCATGGAGGGAGAGGATGCAGAGGACGACCTCATCTACCTTACCAAGAAATCCTTCTTCACCAAAATCAAGTCCTTCTCAAGAGAGGTCAGTAACCCCGAACCACTCCACTAAAAATAGCTCATGTTGAGAAGACACTCGAAGCGTCTGTTCATGGTAGATGTTATCGATGTGCTTTCAGAGGACATCGGATGGATTTGACTCGGTTCCGCTGAAGCCTTCATCTTCCATCCTGCCCAGAGATTATGACGACTCTGATGACCCTTAAATTAGAGGAAGAACAGATCCTTCTATCAAACTCCTCAAGGCACAGAAGAAGTGTTACATGAAGGGTTTAACATCAGTGCATCTCTGATGGATGATCTCCATTGGGTCAAAGAAAACCCAAGCAACCTTTAGGTTTTTAAAATCAGAGATCTCTTGTGAATGCATTGTATTTATTACAGATTTATTACAAAAGATATTGGTTCATTGAGGGATTTCTAAAATCATGTCAAGAGAGAAGTTTTTATTTAGTATCATTTGTCATATGTTAGGTTATCAAAACAAATACTAAAATACAAAGTCTCCATATTGGGGATATTTTTAAAGTCCAGGCTCAGGCTGTCTTTCAAAATTACGTTTACTTTGGAGTAATGCTCATAAAGTTAAATTTTTTGTAGATGTGTGAACTTGTGTACATTTTACTGTGAGTGTGTATGTCTCATACTGCATTGTTGTTTTTTTAATTTAAATTCAGCCATCCTATTCTGTTGTTATGTTGTTATGTCTTTGCTATGAATGTTTATGAATGTTCTGTTTAACAAAACTTTGATAACCAATTCTACTGCACCAAAGATTAAGGTACAATTTTCCTTTATTATGAAATAAAGACATTCTCTACAACAAAATGTAAACAAATATGTATCTCTAGGAATTACATGAGACCTTTAATGCTGCCTTCAGGTACTCCTCGTAAGCTCCTTCTCAAAGTTGGGAATCAGTCGTAAATATGACTTGAGGTGCTTTCAAGTACTCTTTATCATAAATAATAACATGGAACTTCTAACAAACCCAGTTTTTTGGTGGCTGTTTTAAAAATCAGATGGAGCAGAGCTACTTTGCACTGCAGCTGCAGTCAAAAGAAGAAAAATGTCATGACATGACAACTAAAGATTAAACAAAGAGCATTAATAGAAACACACAGTACTAATTATTTATGTAGAATGCCAAACAATTCTATAAATTATACACAGATAATAATATAATACATCATTTACCATCAGTTGTTGACACAGCTAAAATAAGAATCAATCAGAGTAAATTGCAGGGTACATAATAGATATAATAGATAGGCTACTATAAACGTCACATCTCTTCACAAAAAGTCGTTTTTATCACTGTTGGGCTATCCATGTGCGCTCAACTCCGAACTGTCATGTTTCCGACAACACCTGAAAGCAGCATGAATTTTGGCCTTGTCTGTCCCCTCGGCTCGAGAGGCTCATCTCGCGAGATTTGATGACAATGTTGCAACAAGCGGGGCGAAATCTCGGGAACTGCGTGCAACTAGAGCAGGACAAATAGCGTTTTAATTTTTTACAACGTGCATGAAAACAACGATTCTGCAACATTTCGCGAAGAGTACACACATCGGCGAAGATCCCGTACAAACGAGGAACAGTTCTTAGGTGTTGGTTTCACACTTGGGGAAACTTAACTCGGGCACGGCTCAAACTAGGCAGCCACTTCACAGCAAGGAAAAGCAGAAGTCAACTTGGTGGGTTGTTCTGCAGGAATGTCGCAGAAAGAGAGACCGAACTTTTATCGGCAGGAGGTGAACAAGACGATTTGGGAAGTGCCGGAGAGGTACCAGAGCCTGTCTCCCGTCGGCTCCGGAGCCTACGGATCCGTGTGGTAAATCCCGTTTCTTACGAGTGTGTAGCCTTGTTAGCCCCATTCATTTAGACGAGGCCTGCGCTGCTGCTGCTAAAGTTAGTTAGCTCTTCACTTCCACTACCTAGCTAACGTTAGCTAGCAAGGTGGAGCCACGATGTGCTTCTGAACAAGCAAACTTATTTATCCGTGCTCGTCCTCTGCACGGCCAGTGTACTGGCTACATGTTGTCCACTTGTAGGAAGTTTAACCAGCCTTGTTGCTCATATCTGACGCTAGTCTCGCTGAACAACGTTGCAGGAAACGATGAAGTTAGCGTTACAACTTAGTGACAGAAACCAGTTAGAAAAGTAGGGACGAGGTTGGGATTTATTCTGGTCAGTGCGCATGTTAGATTAGTGTTTCTTTTTACTCGCATACATGCTGATTTCAGACGTTACTGTCATGCCATTTGATAAGAAACTCACATTAATATGGTGTTACACTGGCCAAATCCCCCCACCAGTTGATGTAGACGGAAGGAGGATGAAGTTAACAGATTGCGTAATGTGTTAAGGATGACAGTGTTTTTCTGTGTCAAACGTGACAACTACACATCTCACAGATACACTGTATAGATAGCTCTACGGATAGTATTTTAAGAAACACCATATCTGCAGCAACGAGGCATCTGCATGAACAGTCGGGTAGAGATCCTGTAATTTAATAACACCGACTGATTGTTTTCCTGGTAAAGTGGATTTCCTGAATGCTGCTTGGTAACAGGATAAGCTTTGGCAGGACGGGTGTTATAAATTCGGATGGACCATTTGCGTTGGTCTGATGATTAAATAGGTTGTGCTAATACTGTCTAGGACACAACATTGTCGGCATTAAACTGTTGTTTTAGTGGACAGATGTTTGTTTTGCACATGGAAGCAGACAGCTGTGCTGTTGCTAGGCAATAAGATAATCTGCTGCTGGTCAGATTACCATCAGCTCACCAGTGCAGTGGGCATGTTTTGTTTGGAAACAGCACACTTGACTTGTATTGTCAGTGTTGACATTATGGAGGCTGCCCTAACTGCTGTGAAACCGATTAATTTGTAGTGACACTATACAGCTTTCACTTGCATCTCTGTTAAAATGGATTTGAATGCTGTTTAGACGCCACACGCACATCAAGAAACATCCATTAAAAACACTAATCATCATTATATGTTGCTGTCTCGGAGGACTCTGCCGTCTGGGTGCCAGCAGTAGTCATATGCCACTGCTTGGCGTGTCCGTACCCATGACTGTGGTTTAGCTAGCCGAGGTTTACCAGCAGGAGGAAGTGCTAGGGAGACAGTTCTCCCTTCAGTCCATCTGACAGACTCCAGGCAAGGCAGGTCCCAATGTGCTGAGAGACGACATTTTCTGCTGATGTCGCCCTTTCCCCCAGCCTTCAGCACCCCTTACAGCACCTAATTTGGTTTCAGCAGCAAACACGGCCCCCTGTGAGCCATCGGAAACAGCACAGGTTTTCTCATCTGCCTAGAAATGACACCCTTGCTCTACTAAAACAAGTCTGCATCGTTCAAAGTGTTCAGCAGATGTGCTTATCATTTTATGGGTTTAATTCTTGTTGCACGGGAGACGGGTTATTATGAGACATTGATTAATAATGATGAAGTCTATGCCCCTTTTTTTTAATCAGTTCCTCATATGATGAGAAGACCGGCTTGAAGATAGCTGTGAAGAAACTCTCTCGGCCATTTCAGTCCATCATCCACGCCAAGAGAACATACAGAGAGCTACGGCTGCTTAAGCACATGAAACATGAAAATGTGAGTCTCTTTCTGTTTCCCCGCTGTTGTGTCCTAAACTGAAAGGTGTGGCGCTATGCAGGCGTAAAAAATAAACAAGGCTCTGTGCCATGATACCTGCTTTGTTTGTGCTGATCTGGTTATCCAATGCCTCACAAGGTCTGTGCTTCAAAAAAATGTGCGATACAGTAAGTATGTTGTTAAGTATGTTGCCCATTGTTGTTTGCGTTGTTGACATGGCTGTTATTTTGTTGTTGTTGCAGGTGATTGGCCTCCTAGATGTATTTACCCCCGCCACCAGTCTGGAGGAATTCAATGATGTGTAAGTTGATTGTGTTATTTTTAATATCTATATTGTAATCCCTTAACCTGAAGTTTCCCTCCCCACCTCCATTGACTCAGGGTCAGGGTGTCAGTGTAGTGAAACAACAGTTTCTACAATATACTGCCTGCAGTTTCTCTGCAGCAGACAACTGTGGCCATGCCTGGGAAACACCTGGAGGCCGGCCAGTAGACTAAACAGAGAGGAATGTTTCTTAGACTGTCCAGTCCGGTAGTTATTCAATCACTCACAGCTACAACAGTAGTTTCACCTCCAGCTTCCTTCCCTGTGCTGTCCAGGTTCCTGGCTTTGTGAAACACGGCCTATTCGTTGGCAAGCAGGCCCTTTATTGTTTGTTGTTGTCGAAAGTCACTGGAAATGGGAAGTGGACAGCTAGACGGTGACTCAGTCCTGAAAAGTTCGCTCCACCTCCCCCGCTGTGTGTGGATGCCAGAGGGAGAGTGTCAGACGTTCACGCCTGGGCCTGCAGCAGGGGTGCACTGTGCTAAGCTCCGCCTCTTTGTTACCCCCGTCATACCCCTGAATAATCTGACTCCCACCCATAGAGTGTGCAGTGCTGCTTAGCTATGTGACTATTTCACATCTGACATCAGAATGAGCTGTTGATGGCATATTTTTTATTACAGATTTTTTTTGCAGAATAGCAATATGCCCCAAATTTCCATTCATTCCCTACTCAATACTTGTTCATATTAAGGATAGAATGGTACTTTGAAGAAGAATGGACCTTTTCCTTGCACTCTCACACAGAGGACTGGAGGCTATACAAGGTCACTCATGTAGACTGTGTGTCTGTGAGACTGGGTTTATGGGAGAGACAGTGAAAAACGCAGACAGTCTGGAAACATAAAGCGGAGTGGAGCTTTTCTCACAAGCTCTAGAAGAATAAGTCACCCTACAGCTCTGCTATTTTCCGTCCTTACACATCTGTTTATCTGACACATCTGCTGGAACATGGGAAGTGTTCTGCATGCAGTGTGCTATCCAGGAAAAACCTCGGATATTATGCAGGTGCTGTAACTGCGGTTCCCCTCTAATCTAAAAATATAGACTGACTCACGCACCGCCATGGCAAGGCTCCTCCGAGCTCCGGCCCTCCTCCTGTTTCTATAGGAGAGAGGAAGAGAGGTTAGTGGATCAAGAGGGATGAGACGTCACTATTTATATACTTTTTTCCGAACTCTGGAGTGCGTCTGTGTCCCTGTGTTGACTTTTGATGTCACGTAGAGGAGGGGCAATGAGGACAAGTTCAAGCGTAACCAGGTGCTATTTTAAGGCCTCGCTTGCTGTTGTATGAGAATAGAAGGGTATTCATGAAAGGGTATCTGTTGAGCAGCAGCCTGACGGAGCCAGTGCATGGCTCTGTGTGTGTTTTGGCTGAAAAACTGCTACTGTAGCATCCTGTACTCACTCTCCTCCAGAAATGCTTACCACTGTTCGGGCTTTCTAAGCGCTGGGATAATCATTGGGATTAGATTTGAATTATCCGCTGATGCAGTCCCATTAAGCCCACTTACTTAGGCGTGCTGTTAAATGACATTCCATTTGTGAAGGGCTCGGCCTATTAGTGCCTCTGGAGAGGAGTGAGAGTGCAAAGAAGTAGCAGTTAAACCGGTTTGTGCTCACACAACCGTATGGAAAATTAGTGTCTGATTGCAAAAGACTCTCACTGCAAAAGCAAAATGAACCGAGGAAAATACTGACCTGTCTCCCAACAGCTGTGTGGTTTTATGTGTCGATCTCTTTTGTGATTGGCAGGTATCTTGTGACTCACTTAATGGGGGCGGACCTCAACAACATAGTGAAATGTCAGAAACTCACAGATGACCATGTGCAGTTCCTCATATACCAGATCCTCCGGGGGTTAAAGGTGAAGCACCTTATTATGCTTTGTAAACACTTAAATTTGACTAGTTGCAAGAGCAGTGTTGTGCACATTGTACTGCAGTGTCACGCACCTCTTAGCATTGCAAACATTTCTGTGGTGGTAGATCAATGCAACTCATAATTGATGATGTAACTTGATGCCGGCGCTCTCCCTCTGTCTCTCCTCAGTATATCCACTCAGCAGACATCATTCACAGAGTAAGTGCCACGTTTGATTTTGTCCGCTGTGATTCAGCCGTGAAATGGAAAATGGTCACTTTGTCTCTGACCCAGTTTGAAGAAGAAGTATGTCAGGGTTTTATGGCGTCTTCCACATGGCAGAATCAGGCCTGTGTCTTGTGCAAACACTGGAGGGAAGGGACGTCATAAACAGGACCTTTATGTTGCACTGGGTTAATAATGTTATACTGCTATTTTAACGTTACAACAAACAAAGGCAGGCAGAGTCAGAAAGTCGTAATATCACACCAGTACAAGATTATGTATTCTTCAACAGTTACAGACACTTATCCACAGTTAAGCTCGTCACCTGAACATAAACTACACTAATTCATGGTTACGGGTTTTCTCTCTTCAGGACCTGAAACCCAGTAACTTGGCTGTGAATGAAGACTGTGAGCTGAAGGTCGGTGAACTGCAGCTATCGTTCAAAACGTTGGTTCATCCTGAATCCGCCGGTGTCCGGCAAGGCGGAGGGTTTTGCAAACACTTGACGCTTTTCCTTTTCTCAGATCTTGGACTTTGGTTTGGCGCGGCACACCGACGACGAGATGACTGGCTATGTGGCCACCCGCTGGTACCGCGCCCCAGAGATCATGCTGAACTGGATGCATTACAACATGACAGGTCGAGAGAGACGTCTGTTGCAGTGACTTTCTGTTTCCATATGTGTCATGATAGAAGAGTTTGTCATTGTGGAACGCTAAAATCTCTAAAAAAGTCTTTTTGTGTTTCAGTGGATATTTGGTCAGTGGGGTGTATTATGGCAGAACTTCTCACTGGAAGAACTCTGTTTCCTGGTACTGACCGTATCCTTTTCAGTTGAGCATATATAACCATACATCTTCACCCTCTGAGCTCCCATAGTGAGTTGGTGAGACTCTAACGCACCTTTTTACACAGTTGTGGAAGCGCTGATTTATGATGCTTACAGCTTTTTGCAGGTACAATAGCAGAAACTGATCTCCGAGGCTTCTTCTCTGTGTCTTCTTCTAATAATCTTAACTCTTCTAATGCCTTTTCACCGATTTCTGCTTCACTCCTCCTACACAACGCTGCCTG
The DNA here is from genome assembly GCA_900312565.1 of Beryx splendens. Taxonomy (NCBI): domain Eukaryota; kingdom Metazoa; phylum Chordata; class Actinopteri; order Beryciformes; family Berycidae; genus Beryx; species Beryx splendens. Next base: position 21,655 of record OMOV01088631.1, on the reverse strand, counting down.
AAATGTGTTTTATAGTCTTTATAGATATAATACAGCTGCTACCTGTTGCCACACTCCCCCTCTGGCTCAACACATACCCTCTGCTGTAACGTTTCCGCTGGCGTGTTTCAACTCTTCCAGTGTTGTCAGTATGCATCCTTGGCCCGGGTCCATTTTCCACCTACACCACAACTAGTCTTTGTATGGGCATATTAATCTGCAGTCTGTTTGTCCTCTTGTTGTTTTGTTTATCCTTCTCTCCCCCTGCCAGTGTCACACTAACAGCTGAGCTCTTACGTAGCGATACGGCAGGGTTGCACACCATCTCCTCTCTGTTTTCCTGTTGTGAGCTGCCAATGTCAAATTCACGCTGCTTCCACAGGTTACACTGCAAGTTCTCTTTCCGCTCGTCTCTGTACAGTCTGAGGTGTGGCTTTATAGAAACCGTTTTCCTGTGTCACATCTGGTGTGTGTGGAATATAGTGAATATACACTGAAAGTAAATATCACAGATCGTTCTTGGGTCATATTGGTTTCACAAGGCAGATAAAGACTAACGAGTCAGATTCCAAGGTCTCCCTTGTCCAGCTCCCGGTCTTCCTTTACCATGTGCGGGTAGACATTGATCAGTTGAAGCTAATCATGCTGCTCGTCGGAACGCCAGGGCCCGAGCTCTTGATGAAAATATCTTCAGAGTCTGTGAGTTCAAAGTTATGCAAGGTCTTTTTCTCCCTAAGTTGCCAAACGTTCCACTCTGCTGTGCATCAATGTGTGATTAATTATCTGCTGCCCAACTTTCAGCATGCTTTGCACCCTTCGACTTTGTGGGTTTGTTATAACATGCAAGACTTGGTTTCTGCCTCTTTACCTGAGTGAATGAAGTGATATTCGCCATGAGATTATTCTGCCACAGGTGATTAACTCGGGTTCTGTGTTTCACCGACCGACCCGACTCTTCTTTACTCTCATAATGTAAAGCATGTTGTGTTGTTTCCTTCCTCTAAATCTGCCGACCCCTAACAGGCCTATCTTCGCTTTCTTCTCACACGTTGCTTATCTTGCCGTTTCCTTTTCACACCAGCCTCGTAGGGCAACTAGAGGTTAGCCCACACAGTCTTAGATCGAGAAGCTGCTTCTTAACCAACTCTGCTCTATCGCTATACTCCCCTTGACCCAAGCCTCGTAGATATAAACCAGCTTCAGCAGATAATGCGTCTGACAGGAACGCCCCCAGCATCTTTAATAAGCAGGATGCCCAGCCATGAGGTGAGCAGGATCCACAGTTGCTTTCTTTAGGCCAGACCAGCAGACCAGAGCAGGACCTCAGGCCGTCTGTAGTGCTCTTTCCCTGGGCTTGTAAAGCAATGCTCTTGCTCAATGTCCTTTATCTATGCAAAACATCCCCTGCAAACAGTATAGTGATTAGTGTTTGATAATAACATTTCCATATACAGAATTCAGTAACGCTAACATTTGGTGCCAAAATTGAATTACACTTAATTTGATTGAACAGAAATTGTCTTTAGTAATGAAGCAGTTTTTTTTCTTTTTTTTAACTTTAATGACAGTAATTGAGTGTTTGACATGCTTGCTGCATGTGATTGACTGCCATGACCTGCTCCTAACTTGTTGACTAAAGCAGCAGTCATAACAGTGAAGGCATTACTATGCTTGGCATTTCACTCCAACAAGCAATAGCAAAGCTTGTTTTTTTTTAGAATGACTTTGAAACGGTTAAACATGCACAATGTGTACAATAAATAGGCTTCGTAAGATCTACTGTAACAACCAAGTTCCTGCTTATGATGGTTACTAACCACATTGTGCTGTGTTAAAGTTAACTTGGCTCTGAGGTGTTCTTTCTTTTTTTATTCTCTGCACAATCGTGAAATTTTTGTCTTACCTCTCAACATTACTCTGTGTGTGATTCACATATGTTGCTGTTTTAAGTAATAGGATGAATGTCATTCTGCAAACTAGACTTATCTGTTTTCTAATAAGGCAGAATATGCTTGGTAAATTGACAACTCAGACTTTCACAGTACTGACAGTGCAGGATAGAGAGTAGCTTTGAGACCAACACATTACTCTGCATGTGTACATAGAGTATCTATGTACGTTCAATATACAGAATACAGTATAGTCGCAGCTGTCGGCAGAAGTGTAGTGAGTGCATTGCCGTCTACTGTATGAGGTGGTTGTGCTGAATAGAATCAGTAGCATGAAATAATCTCTGAGCATTATCGAACGGACAATACACAGTGTGGGTGACATGTACGTAGCTCCTAGTGGGAGTTGACCTTTGAATTACATATTTCCCCAGGCCAGGAACTACATCAACTCCTTGCCACAGATGCCCAAGAGGAATTTTGCTGATGTGTTCATTGGTGCCAACCCACAAGGTAATACCAGAAGAACCAGGCTTTTCTGAACAGAGGGTGTTATTGTTGAAATGCTTCAGGGCCTCTGAAGTGCATTTTAATTTTTCCCAAAATTCCCTTAACACTGCATCCTTAATATTTTCTGGCTATACTGTGACTGATGGTGCTTGATATTATATGACGAATCTAAACCTTGTCAAACCCTTGTATACAACAGAGTGAGTAGAGGCAACGTTAGGCTTTATCTAAAACCTCACAGTTGCTGGTATTTCACATTTCCCCACTAGAATGACGACACATGGGCCGTAAATACTGTTCGTGATGCAGCTGTGTGTTTTTTTTTTAATAGCTGTGGACCTTCTGGAGAAGATGCTGGTTCTGGACACAGACAAGCGGATCACAGCGGCCGAGGCTCTGGCTCATCCCTACTTCGCCCAGTACCACGACCCAGACGACGAGCCTGAGGCCGAGCCGTACGACCAGAGCTTTGAGAGCCGCGAGCTGGAGATCGAGGAATGGAAACGTATGTGGAATCATTGCTAAACGGTGTAACTCTTATCATGTAAAAACAAAACAAATCTCTTAATGGTCTGAAAGTAGGGATGTTAATTTAGAAAAAAAAATTTTGACCGACTACCAACCCTCGTTAAACGGTTATTATCCGTTAACCGACAAGATTACTAGAGAGCAGTGTCTGAAATTAACGTTTTGACTCACCGGCCAAGGTGGCTGGTAGATGAAAAAATCCACCGGCCAAGCATATTTTTTACCGGCCAAAATAACACAAACAGTCCAGTTTACTTCACATTTAATCCTTGTGGTTTTGGATGTTGTGTGTTTACAGGACAGTCAGCCTGTTATCGCTGCCTCTCGGAAAATTGTGCTAAAAGTGCTTAAACCTGAACCTGTGATTTAAAGCATGGTGGTTGTTTAAAGTGCAGTAAGGTTTTCTTAAATGTTTCTTGCTTCTGTGTGGAGTCCTTACGAACAGAAAGACAGTGGTGGAAAAAGTAATTGAAAGTCCTTGAATTGATTTGATTTGATATCGCCTGTATGAACCCCGCTGATATATATTTGGATTTAATATTTGCCTTTTCTCTTTCTTGCAGGATTAACCTACGAGGAGGTGGTCAGTTTTGAGCCGCCTATCTTCGATGGAGACGAAATGGAATCATGAGACGCGCCACACACATCGACCCCAGCATCCAGCGATTTGAAATCACCGTGAAGACGAGCATTAGTATTACACAAACTCTCAGACACAGTTTTATCAAGAGTGCCTACAAATCTTAGTCAGTCTTTAGCATCAGAGAATACATTTCTCCACGATCCGCTCTTGTAAGGGGATCATTACCAAAGTGGGGATAGGAAGAGCTTGACCAATTATCATTATTATTTATGAACCACTAATATTAATGGTCTATTGCTGGAAAATGTCCTGCATCAGTTCTTGCCGATAGCTGAAATAGTTTTATATTCTTCTGAAGTTTTTTTTATGTAGACTTTGATGACTCTTCACTGTGACACTCAGAACATGAGATGCTGAAACATCCGGACCTATAGCTGTGCTATTGTGCGTTACAGATATGCTATTGAATAACTTATGAATTGCTTTTAGTGTCTATCGATTGAAAAAAAAAAAAAAAAAGGAATATGCTAGCCTGCCACTCGCTCTGCCAAGCTGTCACACGTAGCACTGTGTCACATGCGTTTGTAAAATGACCGTTGAATGATCTATTTGTCTCAATTATCTACATCAACGTTCCCATCTTTAAAACAACAACTCGGAGGGCGTTCAGACCTGTGAGAGAAGTAGGATTTATGTCTGTTAAATGCTTTTAGCTGTTTCCCAACATGACGATGTGCCTGTTCTCTGTAATCACTGGCTGTTCGGTGCTCACCAGTAGAAATTCAGACATATTTTCTATGTTGTTTATTTTGATAGTCTAGTAGCCCTGAGTCAAGCTCCTTTCCAAGGGGAGGAGTCTTGTCTGAATAGAGAACTAAAAAATAAAAGCCCCAGGACTCCTTTTAACATCCGTATTTTGGCTACATATTGAAATCAGATGGAATAATCTGAGCCTCTGCCGTTTTTAAGTACAGTGCCGTTCAACAAGGCACCAAAATAGAAACATTATGTATTTGTGGGTACATGGTCTACTCAAAAATATGTAAATATCTGTTCCATATATTTTTTTAATCTTTGACTTTTTTGTGGTTTGTTATGTCATTAAGCAATCACTATTAGCATGCACATCATTTAAAGTCCTCGTGTGTGTTGGTTTACAGGAATTTGAAGTGTCATGCTTAAAACTGCTAATAGAAATACTGCTTACATGTCTAAAAGAATGAGGGATTTAGATGTATTTATACTTTGTGGAGGTGGTATTTATAAACAACAATCAAAAGACCCCCTTAAACTATTTTCAGTCCAGCAGAGTAACTACTATCATCACGCCTTTGTTTATCAAAATAAAGACTTATTTTTAAGAGTCCCACGTTTTGTTCTTTCCCACCGGCATGTTTCACCATTTACATTCAAAACTGTTTATTATCAACATGAGTATTGATCCTCAGTGAGTAGACTTGATATACAAACCTGGGGTTGTGTTGTCACAGTTTAAACATTACTCTGATAAAAACAGACCAAGCTACTTGTAATGTGAAGACTTGCATGACATTTTGATAATTCATGAGTTACGTTACCCCATTCTCTTTAGTTATGTCATGTTTTACTTGCCTTATCGTCAGAATTGTTTGAAATACTGGAGATAATGATAAAGCAAGGTGTCAGACGGATGGCACAGTGGGCAGAAACACCATCATGACAAGTATGAGCACTGCTGAAATGTCCTTGAGCAAAACACTGAGGCACTACCAGCTCCAGAGGCACTACACTGCACTACGTTCCCCTTTGGGAGATCACCGCAATATCACGCAAAAACTGGGCTTATCTGTCTGCTTGTTTCAGATCAATATCAGGTACACCTGCAGGACTACTGGGAGGAATTAAGTATGTGTCAGATATATTTACGACTAACCTCAGCTGAGTGCCTTGTAATTACCACTCATGATATTGACAAGATAAATTGAGTGAATTATAAACAGAAACCAGCATCGATACATAAGGGCAGTTTAAATATGTTCAGGTTATCTTCACAATGAAAACTGCACTGGTGCAGCAATACAATAATGTATTCTACGTTGGTCCAGATCTAAGTGAGGTGGACCCAGACAAATTTATATTATATTTAAAATAAAATCTGGTACTGGTCCTAGATACTTCTGTGAATATAGTATTTAATGCAAGAATGAGTCACTTTGCTCTCACAGTCTTGGGTACATTGTGAATTCAGTCTGTGGACATTTTAAGTATAAGCATCTGACAGCTTGCCTGTGATGATCCCAGCTCCAATTATTCACTTTGAATGCAATTAAATTTTATGTAGGCTGTTGAATTATTGGCATTACGCCCAGAAGGCTTTCACTTAGTTATTTTGTCAAAGTCGAGCGTGACGTGGACTAAGATAAGATGCCCTAAGGGGTGCAAACCATTTCATTGCCTCAGCCACATCCAGGTAGACCCTTTGTTTTGAAGTGACATTGCACAACTACCTGGCAGGTTAATGGTCGAACACAACATTAAGTCTGAGCATCATCATAAAAGTAACAAAAGTTCAAATAGGAGTTGATAGTCTTATAATTATAACACATTCAATACATCTTTATAACAGTTTCAAGGGATTCACTTCTGCTGCTGTCATGTAGCTTCAGTCAGTGTAGTAAAGCAGTGAATTAGGACCAGACAGGCTTCTCGTGCAGGTACAGGCTGTACATCAAGGTAGGAAGCTCCCTTTGAGGAAAACGAATCACTGCGCATGCGTGGAACATTCGATCACTGCTGGTGTAGCTAACCGCTAGCACGGATCCAGCCAACATGGAAAGAAAAGGTAATCTTTACGAAGACACACAATACACGCATCAAGTAACGTTAGCCCGTATGTTTGTTGAGACTATAGTTGGTGTAATATGTTTCTCTGCAGTTAATTATTTTTAAGCTTAGTTGTGCTGCACGCTTTCAGATGGTGGAGGAATTGAACACGTCTGTCACGCAGAGTGTAGAACTGAAGCAAGCTAGCTGTCTCAACATTAGCTTTAGCTTCAGTGAAACATGTCAGGATTAGCTGGCTACGTTTGGCTTCCTAGCTGCTTCAATTTCATATGCCACATAAAACGCTGACAGCGTTAACCAGCTATTGTTATGTTTGCTGACTAGCTAGCCAGCTGAGTGCCTGTAATACTTTGCGACGCACTAAAATGTTAAGCCTTTAGAGAGGTTACCCTGGGTAGGTAGCTTAGCTGTCTAACGTACATGGCTACCAACACAAACTGCCTCTTCCTGGCAGACCGAGTCCCTTTAGTAGTTCACATCTTCACGTTTGTAGTTGCAAACACGATAATTCAATACATAACAATAGTATTTATGCGCCATGGGTATGCTAATTGAATGCCTTGCTCCGGACAGTTTCACACTTTTTTTGCATCGAGTGTCTGCTGGACAACAACCAGCAACCGATTAATAAAATAATTTGCCACTTTTTTCATTAACAGTTTTGGCACTCCAAGCGAGAAAGAAGAGGGCGAAAGCAAAGAAATCCAGCAAAAAGTGAGTTTTTATGTCAGCTGAAGGTCGTGGTGCTTTATGTTGTACACTAAACATTTAGATAGGCTGGGTTTTGTTGAATGGCTGGATGCAGCAGTCTCTCGGAGCTGGTGGCCGCTGGCAGTCTGACACGCACGTGCTGTCTGCACGGTCCAGACAGACCCTGCTGTCCAAATGCGCACGAGGTCCCTGCTTGCGGTCAGATGTTTGGGTCCGTGCATCCGCCTGTTAGTGCTAACCATGGGAAACAGGGAAGACGATTAGCGTTCCCCTTCGGTTTCCATACCTGTTCATGTGCATGGCGATGAGGGCGTTAGTACAATTAAGAAAAGCATGGGTTTAAATTGCTATTCTTCTATTAAGCTGTATGATATTTTTTGTAAGCTTTGCACACAGAATGTGCAGCCTGAAATAAACTACATGAAGGCTCTATCCTAGTGTGAAAAAAGTTTAGTACTGATTGGTATTCTCATCATGTAAAAGTAGAGTCTGAAAATAGTCATACCGGTTCCCCTAATTGATCCAAGATACTGATTGTTTGGTTTACCTAACAACCTGCTAATCATGCCACCACAGGCATCCTCCAGAGCGTTGCATAACACCCTGTGCTATATTTAAAACAAGAGAATGATGAATCCCACATCAGCCCACCGAAGCATGGCAATTCAATGAAAACAACAGCACCATTGCAGATAAACTTACCTCCTGACACTGTTATCGTCATCACCTAACCCCACATGACCATCAGGAATTAGCTTCATATAATATCCAATGAATTAAATGTGATGAATCAATAACTTTGCATGCCACAGCCATCCTTGCATGTTGAGCTCTGTATTTATAGAAGGGCATGAAGGCTTTCATGTCGTCTTAAACGTGACTTTGAGTGGAGGGGCAATAGTTCTGTATCAGTTGTCAGATGCCATTTTAAAGGAGTCCTCTCAAGCAAAAGCTCTTTTAGCAGAGTCCTAAATTAACTTTTGTATTTGGGTGTACAGATGCTCCCAAACATTTAGTGAGGAGCACCAGCAAAAAACAGGAGCACGCACCAGAATGTGCGGACCTGCACCAGTGTTGTTTTATATTGAAGGATGTGGCTAACTGAATTTGTTGTGGGCCTCACACTTAAATTATGGCATTCCCTGAGTTTATCCATGTCTTCATGCTTCAGTAGCCGCTGAAGAACTGTGACTAAGTATGAGCATCAATAGGATTTATTATTAATTCCAAGTCTGAATCCTCTTAACAAATGTGTCATTTATTACAAGATTTTAAATTCTGGTCAGGCAATTATAGCCTAATGCATTTCAGATGAAAAAGCCAGCAAAAAAATAAACCTTCCAAAATACAAAATTCAATTAGATTAATTCAATAATTAATTAGAGCAGAGACGGCACACATTCTGTCAGTGTGCACATACCTCGCAGTAAAACCTCTTTTCTGTCTGACTCAGATAATTAACGTGTCGGGCATGAGTAAGTGCAGATTATGTACAGTCATACAGCGCATTATTGGTGATGGCATACACCTACTTAATTTAGTGGATTGTTTGAATGTGACCTCAGCTCTCTGGCTCCCTAGTTGATCAACTGCCTTAATCTCTACCTCTTGGCTTGCTAGGTAATGTTAACAGCTGAGCTGTTGGCAAACAGCTTATAGGATATTAGCCTACATATATACATAGACACACTGCTTATACAACAATGTGATCCATTATAAAATACCAGAATGTGTTCATCATAGCACTTGACAGATGTGTGTATCATAAAGATTTTGCGATTTATATCATAGTGCCATACATCACTGTATGGAAGCAGTCCATGTAAACTACTCAGTGGTGCGTACTTCTGTCTTGTGATGCCATCTAAATTTATTGGTATATGAGAAAAGGTTTCTGGGAGTTGTGTAAAAAATCTCAGCAAAGATGTTAAGAGTTATTATTGAAGTTACACTTTCACATTACAACTTACTTTCTCTTATGAATTGGATACTGCTCAATAAAGAGCAGAAATGATTTGTAGAATCTGATCAGGAAAAAGCCAGATCTTGACAAAATGTGTAAGCACTCAGGAGTGAAGTGTGTCACCCTGACTGGCTGACCTGAACGTGACTCCCGTAGACCGTGCCACGGTCAGAAGGCTCGCAGTGCTACAATGCGTAATGAAGGCTACGAATCAACTTGACTTTCAGGCAGCCTCTAGTTTGATGTAATGAAATGTGTCCATCCTGTCACTCCAGCATCGACTGTCTTATCCAATCTTGATGTAATTGTTAAATGCTGTAACGGTGCTGCTTACATGGCTACCAGTGAAAGGACGCCTCAGGAGGTCTGAGTAATATTAATTTAAGTTAAGCTTACATTTGATTGGTTCCACCAGGACAGATAATTACAAAGTGTTTTTCATTGCTTGCACTGAAGACACACAAAGACACATATTGGCGGTTGTACCAGCGCTCACCAATTTAATTTCCAGGTTGCACAATTCAATTTTACGCTCTGTGACAGTGCAAGGAAAAAGGCTTGCCGTCTGGCTGACTTAGCTTTCCAGTGGTAATAAAGGCAGAAAAAAGATAATACTGATATTGCTGCCATGTTTATCAGCCAATCACAATCAGGGCAGCTGGCGTTGTTTTGTTTTGTACTCAGCACAGTTGGTCGAGATGCACTGAGCAGGATTTGGGTGTGGTAAAGGTATGGGGTGCAGGCAATCAGAGTTGACTGCCAGCTGTGGGGAAGAGTTAGAAAATTGCTCTTCCTCCGTGAAACATCTGTTGAGTAGGGCTTCTTGAAAGGAATGCATTTACATAATGAAAATGACAGACAACGTTATGATGTGCTGTGATGGTTAATACTCAGAGGAGCAGAGAGTCAGGAGAGCATATGTGATGGTGGACTCTATTCCCACTAAAGCCTTGGATTGTTGTTATGTGTGTGTTTGTCCCACAGGCAGACGACCCATCCCAGAACCCAGCCGCAGCCGCAGCCAGAAGCCTCGCCCCAGGAACCCGAGGAGGAGATCCTCGGCTCTGATGACGAGGAGCAGGAAGACCCCAACGACTACTGCAAGGGTGAGCATCAGGGGGTCCCACAGACTGTCTTTGCCCCGGTTGATCCTGCTGCTGTTTTGCTTAGTCAAAGTGTGTCCCTCCTCCTCTTCTAGGTGGCTATCACCACGTGAAAATAGGAGACCTTTTCAACGGAAAATACCATGTGATTCGGAAACTAGGCTGGGGGCATTTCTCCACCGTGTGGCTGGCCTGGGACATCCAGTATGAACACTTTACTGCACATTTCTTACTATACTCTCTTTTTATGAGGCCTGAAGTTGGAGTCAGATCGCAACTGATTCTGCAACTGTTGTAGTGTGACCTTGTACAGTGCTTCCTGTTTGTGAGCGTCGCTGGTTCTGTGATTGCAGGGTGAAGAGGTTTGTCGCCATGAAGGTGGTGAAGAGCGCAGAGCACTACACAGAGACAGCCGTGGATGAAATCAAACTCCTTAGATCTGTGAGTCGTTGAGTTCATTCATTTATTGTACATTGCAGTTTGACAATAATAATAATAACTTTATATAGTACTTTTCTTAACAATCGTTACAAAGTGCTTAGACAAAGTGAAATGGATCATGTAAAGAATAAAACAATCAAATAAAAACAAAAGAATATAAACACAAAAGGATATATGACATAAGTACTCACATATGAACATCAATAAACATGAGAACATAAAGAGACAATAATACAACAGAATAAAATGTATAAATAAAATAAAAGTAAAAGTCAGTTAAAAGCAAATGGAATAAATGTTCTTGATGACATTAGTGCAGAGACACATGAATAAGATGGTTTTGCAGTACGTGCAGTACACGAGGTACAAGGACAACAACAACTGTGTGTTCACGCAGCGTTGTCTGGTTGCAGCTACAGAGGGAAGTGTGACCAGCTGGTCCGGCCTGCCGTGAGGAAGTGTGAATCCACATTTGTTTTGATTGTATTGTTCCTCCTGTTTCTGCCTAGGTAAGAAACTCAGACCCCGATGATCCCAACAGGGAGATGGTGGTCCAGCTGCTAGACGACTTCAAGATCTCTGGTGTCAATGGAACTCGTATCCTTTACAGCCTAATACCTTTAATGTTTCCTGATCTTTTATTCTGACTCAGATTTTGATCTGTTGTTTTTATTTCCCACTGGACGGACGAACCGGAGCCTATTAATCCTCTGAAAAAACAGTTTGTCAGGGCAAAGGATTATTCTTTCCCTTGGTGTCAAATTTAGCTGGAAGGCAGCATGCTTGTAACAATGTAAACAACAGGTGATGGCTGCACTGAATGGGGCCTCATGTATCACAAACAGACCCCCACCTCTCACTACATTTGGTTGAGAGAGATGCCCCAAAAAACCCCAGGAATAGCTGCAATTTGACACTCTAGTCGAACACTCTAGTGTTGGCTCTCCTATGACAAACCTTCTTTCAGTACAAATATTGCATCTTCTCATGAAGGTGAATACCCTCAGGGCCTACGTTTAGAGAACGACACCACTAACAAGCTGCTAATGGATTCTCATTCTGGCTTCACTTGCATTTCTGTCTATTGTCATCTTGACTGCTGCGTCTGTCAGATGTGTGCATGGTGTTTGAGGTGCTGGGACATCACCTGTTAAAGTGGATCATCAAGTCTAACTACCAAGGCCTGCCGCTGCCTTGTGTTAAGAGCATCATAAGACAGGTAACACGACACCCGAGGATTCACACTTTTGTTTTGCACTCCTCCCCCAATACCCATCAAGGTTCTGTCACCGACAAATGTCTTTTGGTCTTCCTGTATGGAGGACCAATTCTGACAAATCAATGCAAATAGAAAAGGGCAAATAAATTAATGAATACATTGATAAATCAATATATGTATGAATGAATTAAATACAAAAACAAATTAATTTATTCCTAATTGGAAAGGAAAATATTTGTTATTCACAAATACAAAGTAAATATTCATATATCATTCATATATTTATTTACTCATATTGTCACATTTCGATTTATTTTCCCATCAACATATGCTAATAAGGGGATTTGGCGTGCGTGGTACTGTGAGATTCAAGAGTAGTAATCAAACTGCCACTGTCGGTGAAGATTCGGCCACTTGTGGAGGATTGTGTCCTGCAGCCGCATGGAGAAAGTGGCAGCAGACAGGCGGTCAGTTTCCCAGCTGCTCCATGAGGCAGCAGACCACATGTTGGTGCAGCTAACAACACGAGTTCTCAGCCGGTAACTCCATGTGAGAAAGCAAATAATCAGGCAAGGCATTACTTCAGGCTGCATTTTCCAGAAGTCTCGAGCCGAGCCATCATTTGTACCTGTGCTGGCAGAGTCAGGTGACTGCAGCAATAAAACACAGTTCATGCATTAAAAACAAAAAAGAAACATTGACATTGAAGTATTTATTGCTCACTTTCTTTATGCATTTATCTAATTCATTTATTTTCTCTTTGTGCTTTTATTTATTGATTCATTCATTTATTTTCCTTTTCTGTAGGCATTGATTAATTAATTGATTGATAGATGTGGCAGACTTGGTCCTCTATATTCCTAAACATTAGCAGACCTTTATGAAACAGATGGGACTGGTCCTCATATCTGATTGGCCTAGTCACGCTCGAAGCCATTTTTAAATAACCAATAAATGCATACCTGTGAGCACTTTCTTGTTTCTTTCAATACAATGATGTACTTCCAACGTTTTAACAGTATTGAAGTAAACCCGTAACAGTTACTCATTTTCCATGTTTGCATCTCCCAGGTTCTCCAAGGCCTGGATTACCTGCACACAAAGTGTCAGATCATTCACACCGACATCAAGCCGGAGAATATCCTGATGAGCGTCGACGAGCCGTATATCAGGAGGCTGGCAGCAGAGGCCACAGAGTGGCAGAGGGCTGGGGCGCCTCCTCCCTCCGGATCAGCAAGTATGGGACACACATACACAGTCATATTCATATGAACATTTATGAGCACAGTTTGATGATACTTTGTACTCACTTGATACTCTCATTTCAGTAAGCACAGCACCTGCACCAAAACAAGTAAGTTACAACCCTTTCATTATTTATTTTTTGTGTAGGATATCAGCCTCCCAGATTTTTTAGTAAAACACACATATCAGTCCCACAAATATCCAACCTGAAATGTAAGTCTTCCTCTGTTGCCGTCCTGCTCTTCACAGGCAGTAAAAATGTCCAAGAACAAGAAGAAGAAATTAAAAAAGAAACAGAAGCGTCAGGCGGAGCTGCTGGAAAAGTGCATCATGGACTTGGAGGAGATGGAAAAGGTTCCGGAGACACGAGAGGACGAGGAGGAGGAGGAGGAGGAGGACCCACAGTCTCCCAAGGCGCGGGCCTGCGCCCCCCTCAGACAGGTGTCTCTTCTGGACATAGGAAATGAGGAAACGGCAGGTGAGTAGCCAGCAGCACAGAGGGGGAATATGTGCTTCCTGTGATTTTAATGCTAGTGGTTAAACTTCCCTTATAGCCATTATACAGTACTTAAGTCTCTGGAATGAGTAGTTTGAGCAGAAGTATGCCCTCTCCTGTCCATTTTGGAGAGCAGTGTAAATGCAGAACCTCTTTTTTTTTATGTGTGAATGCAGACCTGACAAGGGCGGGACCAGAGGGGCTGTCAGAGGTCAACTGTAACGGCCTCTCCCATGTGGAGGCGGAGGAGAGGCAGGCCCAGTGGAGGGACGAAGACCAACACAATGGCAACACAGCACCCACAGAGGAATGCGGCACTCAGGAGGAGCAGCACAGCGAGTCCCCTCTTCACCCCATCTGTAACGGTGTGGACTCTGGCGAGCTCGCTGTGCTGCTCCTCCTGAGTGCCGCATTCCTCTG
>OMOV01088628.1:0-17552 GCA_900312565.1 Beryx splendens | reverse complement strand
CAGACAGTGTGGCAACCGAATTCGCGTGCCAGATATTGGTACGCTGGGTGCCAAATTTGCAAACAGCTGCCTGTGCCATCCTTTTAATGTGTGGTTATGGCTTGCGCCCTTTTTAGTACAGTAGGTCGAGCTCTGAATGCTCATTGCTCACACTTACTTTTCTCACTCAGATGACAAGCACTGCACTGGACTCAATAGTCTGTAACACCCAATTTTAACTAGGCTATATCTTTTTTTTTTTTAAGACATCACAGCTCTGATTATGTCAAACACTCGTTTGCTGTGCATGCAATGACCTCTTCCCGTGTTCAGCTGCTTAAATTCATGTAACCAATAAATGCTATATTACATAACGTAGGTAAAATTGTAAAAGTACCAACACTAGCACTAACACTAGTGAATTATTATAATTAGAACTTATCTTCCATACCTATGAATATATTATGGTTAAGGCAACTATGGCTAATGAAATAGCCTCCTGATATATTAGTAATAGCTGATGAATAAAGGTAAATCATTAAAGCAGTTCTGGCGCAGGGAGTCATAAAGGACAGCGTGGAGGGCAAGAGAAAACGACGAGGTAAAACAGGAGAACAGAGGCAGTACATCAGGGGAAGTCAGTGGGACAGAGGATAAGTAAAGGTGGCCTCGTCCAACCGTCCTATCCTGTCACAAACCACGGGCCTGATATATGAAACGCACTTAGGTCCCACGCTAAAAAACTGCACACGAACAAAGGTTTTGAATCTGCATACGCTGATTTTTTCGGTGATTCATTAAACACTGCGCGCATCACCAGTGGACTTTTCTCATCATAAATCACAAATCCCAAGAGGAAGAGATATTTAAAGACTCCAAAAGGGTGAACAGTGATTTAAGCACCGGTGGCGCGCAGTTTTAGTTAAACCTAAAGTCAGTAAATCTAGGTCAAACAGTAACGCTGACACACAATTCGCTTTATTCACATCATGGCCATGTTTGATTTGTGTCATATTCTGAGTGGGAAAAGCCACACTCAAGACAGCAACGCAGATGGAAACAGAGGCAAAATCAACGCCTCACTGAACGTAAAATTTAAAATATACATCAAACTTATCCTTCAGTATCGTCAGGAGATGAGCAGAGCTGCGGCTGAAGAGTACGTACAGAGGTACACAAGGGGAGGTGAGGCTCATGATTTATTCTCATGACCAGTCTGTTTTGAAGTAGAATTTAAAGAGAAAGAGAAGATCTAAACACTCTCGAAGTTTCATTCTTAACTCGATGATAAAAGGGGCAGCATGCCCACATATGGACATTTCTGTGGAGATCGTGCCCATGGCAGTAGACCAAGCCAGGAGGAAACTCATTGGCTAAGCGGCGTGGAAATGATGCTATAGTCCGACTTTAATTCATTTAATTATAGGCCTGCTTGGTTAGCGTAAGCATGTCACACATTCACGGTTTCAATCGATGAAATTATTTCCATTGACCATTTATTATTTTGAAATTTATGTTTTCAGAAAATTTGAAAACAAACAGAGGATGGAGAAAGGGAGTATGTTAGGTATACTATTAAGCTCCTTTTAATTTGCCTACAAAATGTATAATATCACCTCTCTCTGCCTCTTCCATCTGACGTCCTGGTTAAAGGGCAATGTAGCGTGTGGTAATGGTAATGGTGTAGATCCTGGCCAAGAGAGCATGATTTCATGAATTAACTCATTATTAAGACAAGTGCACAAAATCTTACATCTAACAACATGTTCATGACCAAGTCCATCATGAGGCTAACTGGCAGAAACCGTGTGCAGGTGCGTGAGCAGGGGACCGCGTTGCAGGCTGCCATTTTGAATCAAGTTGAATACATATATGTTTTTTCACTGCTTCTTTTGTTCAAGGTGATTTCACAGTAAGAGCGGCCAAAGCATGTTTTAAAAATCAAGACCACCAGAGACCCTGCAAAATGCACAATATTCACTCGTCAAATTAGATGTATGACTTGCCACCAAACGGGTGAGTTGCCATGGCAATAAACATTGTAATACTGAGTCCTGGGTGGTGCTCAACAAACGTGAAGCTGAGCTGGCATGTGAAATACATCATATTTATGTACGCAATCTATATGCATGCCTTTTGATGTGCTACTATGAATGATAGCCATAAGAAATAAAAATATATCTTGCTTATGGGACATGAACTTGAAGCCACCCAGTGCAGCCTGTATGGAAATGAGCGAGCAGAGGCCTATAAAATGAGATGCGTGTGAAACAGGGAAGTGTATTTTACTTATTAGACATTTTCTCAACCACTTCACTCATGTGGATCTCACTCCTTAGTACTCTATGCTTCTCCTGCACTGCCATCTACAGCTTAGAGTTCATTTATTTGCACATAAGATGATACACCAGAGGAACAGAGAAGTCACATTAAAAAAAAGACACAGAGGGGCTTTAAACAAACATCTCGCCTCAACCGAAACAAAGAAAAAAAAACTAGATGACAAACAAAAGTCAACGCAACCGGATAACAGAATCTAAATGACAAACTCAAAAAGGAGGAAAAAATAGTATATAAAAAATAAAATGCATGAATGTAAAGTTGGGAAAATAAAATAAATGTACACAGACCTCGTGCAAAGAAACTGAATCAAAGTGAAAGTGACAGTGTGGTTGTGTGTGTGAGTGTGTGTGCGTGTGTGAGTGTGTGTTCAAAGAGACAAAGAGAGAAGGAAAGAGAGAGATGGTGTGTTGTGCTACTAAGGGAAAACTTAAAGCACTCTGACTCATCAGTCAGTTCCTGGGTCTATATTTGAAATGGAGAGGGATGCAGCCTTATTGGCAATGTAAATATTCCAGTTGGGATCTTCTGTCGAGTTGACGTTTGAATTTATCGAAAAATGTATATGTCTGGTGTATATTTCTGCTGAAAACGGACACAATGTTGAGTTGATGAAAGAGTGGCGCAGTAAAAATGTAGTTAGATTTGTTTTTATACTCAGGTCCATTTGCAGACCATCCAGAGCCCGTTCCACTAGAAACCACATCAGCAAAAAAATAAATAAAACGGTTTGCCATGTTGGCAAGAAATGTTCACATCATTTTTTGAACATTTTCATAGCTTTCTTTGATTGAAACCAACAACAAAATAAGAGGAGCCTAAGTGTATCTGCAACATCAAAACCACAACGCACCGCAAAAAATCTTGAATAATGGATCATTTTTTTTTGAAAGCATGCACTTGGAAAAGCACAGCGCAGGCCAGCAAGCAGGTGCATCGCCGCCGTCCTGCTTGCGATGACAAAGGTCAACAGTTTGAGCCTCTGGATGGTGTCGAGGAAGTGATTTACTGTCAGCGCCGCGCAGTTTATGAGAAATACATCATACGCCACAAATGAGCTTCATTTCATTAAACTCACAATGGCTCCGTGCGAAACCAGCGGCGACCAGCTATCCGCCTTACAAAATGTGTCCAAACAGCTTAACTCCAACAAGTTCCAACAAGCCGTGCCGCGTTCCACTTTGAAATCTTAATACTGTCTCAGCATTTTCACAGTCAAATGAAGGAACAATAGAATAGCAACTCACAACACATCGCAATCTTGACTCCCAATAGTCACACATGTATCTTGAGCTTATAGACATGCAATTGCATATGGACTAAAATCACAGATGAACAATTATCAATAGATGACTGCGTGTCCCCAGTGTATACTAGCCTTTTATGAAAAGAGGGAAAGATATAGGCCAATCCATCACACTTCAAAGCATATTTCCAACCTGGTCTAGTGTAAGAATATCAACTGACAGCCAAACGTGTTAGAAAGGACTAGGCAACGCTGACAAATCATTACGATGTCTGATCTTAATAAGGCATGTTTGTATGACACGACTAGGCCTGTCACCTACCACATTCCCACATTATTGACGTCAACATCTACACTCTCACATCACATTCTTTGCCCGGCTTCGCATGATGCACACCTCTTCTTTTTTTTTTTACGTGGAGACCCTGTTTATACCTCTGGCTGTTGGGAGTTCAGTAATGAGATGGGCTTTTAAGCACGCTTCCTGGTAGTGAGGCTGGCGACATCCATCTCTGGAAGCTGTAAATGACATTTCTTTCCTTGTTTATCTATCGGAAACAATTGGATAGCTGCATCCTGCCCTTGGTCAGCCTACCCTGGCCCTGCCAAGGACACACCTCCCATCAATCACTGAAGGTTCAAAAAAGTGAGTCACCGGGGACCGTAGGAGGGGAGTCGACAAGAGGAGAGTCGAAAAGAAGAAGAAAAAAACGCCCTGCGTGCAAGATGCCTCACCAACGTCTGACCTAGGGTTTTACGTTGCAGTCCACCGTGATGCATTCTGGTGCAATTCTATCAGCGTTTTTCTCTTTCATTTCAAAGTTGCTGAAAACAACACTTTGAACGCGAAGATGAAGTATGTCCTTTCTCCTGCGTGCTATCCCTCGCCACCCTTGCCCCCCCCCTCCGCCTGCCTACATACACACCTCATTTAATTCAAATGGAAAATCTAAGTAAAGGCAGAAGTGAAAAGCGCCCACCTTGAGCATTTTTCCTGTGTTTCCTCTGTAATAAATCACCGGGCGTTCTCTCTTCATCAGGATAGATATCACTTCTACATGCCCCAACATCCATCCTGGGATTCTGACACCACACTCCTGTTTTACGCTGAATAGGCAGTACTTTGAGACTGAATTACGATGGGGCTGTGCTATCAGCCCATATGCAAAACAGCCCACCATTTGACACGTGGCGGCACACAGACTGAGAAGAGATTGTCGCCAATGTGGCAAAAGTAGCGACTGATCTTGAGAGAACTACTGTCGTATGTATTCATTAAATGGCTGCTGCCTAAACGGAGGCTGCAGGTTTCAACTGATGTCTTGCATGCATCCATCAGCGGCCATGTTTAACAGAGTACAAAATTAAAGTGTGGGAATTGGTTTCTGTAAACAGCTACTGCCCATATACTGTATGTGAGCAGTGCTTAGTCTATTCTGAGCCTGAGTTTAACACCTTACATACATTGGGCATTCCAAATTGAATATTTAGAAGTGCTGCAGCTTCTTCTATTCACATGTTTGAGCTCGCACTTTCATATTTGGTCATTTACATGTCTATTCTACTCACCAGCCTCACTGCGTCTGATCTGCAGTATCATACATTTACTGCTTTTCCATTACAAATAAGATCAAGCTGCAGCTGGGACTCATTTGGGTCAGTGGGAAATGAGATCACTAAAACCTGGGATGCGTACGGCAGACAGGGACTGGTGACCATGCTTTGATGCCATGGCTGCAGGGTGAACCGGCACTGAGCCGCATCGGAGTGGTAAACTGAGTGCCGCCTATAGCCAGAGATCAGGTGCTTACAGTAATGGCTACAAACTGCCACAGTGAATTGTCTGGCTTTAGCATTCCTGGGCTCCTGGTCCTTATTGATGCACTGGATCATTTAACTTTGAAATGTACGGTAACCGCTCCTTCAGCTGGAATCACCAACACAGATGAGAAACAACTTTACAGTAAATTGGGACAAGTACCCAGTCCAGACTGAAGAGAGTCTTGAAAGACAGCTGTGCAATTGTGGAGAAAATTATGAATATGGCCCTGTGGAAGCAAAAAGACCCTCAACCTTTCTGTATATTGGACGTATCTGTACAGGAATACATAGACTTTTGGATAATTCCCAAACCAATTAGATCACGCTATTTCCATTGTTTAATATAATAGCATTGGTGGTTTTTTTTATAATATTTACAAGCTATATTCTTTATAACATTTTTAAGGTATATTGCTTCTCTCAACCATGAACTGAAGTGTCTCCTAAGCAGAAGTGACCTGCATCTCACTGTGTTTTCAAACTTGGCTCGCTTCAGCCGCTCAAACAATGTGGCTCTGAGCAATTAGGCAACTATTTTGGTGCACTTGAACACTCTAAATAAATTCAGATCCCTCTGGAGAAAAAACTAAATCGGTCGACCCTGCGGGTAAGTTTGTCACGTTAGTAGATCCCAAACATATTTTAAGAATACACAGAACGGAACTTGCATTTGTGTCTTGCGCTTTGTACTGTGGTGGGAATCATATTTACAGATTTTCTTGCCAACATGTGTCTTAGGTGTGTTTGCTCACTCATGTGTGCGTGTGTACATTTCTTTGTTCACTCATTCGCTCTTTCGCTCATGTGTGCTGCTTTTTGCAAAGCTCACTGCTTAGGGGAATTGCAGTATATGCACTGTCTTGTCTAAGCAGCGCGGAACCCCAAGAGCCCTGCATAAGGGAAATACAGTAAACCAGGCAGTAGAAGTCAAACAAGCATCAGCCAGCATCTAGACTGATTTAAAACAATCAGCTATCTGATTTGAAGGCTAGATTTCACATCAGACAGCTAACTTGTGTAGACAGCCAGGGTGTATTTATAATGGAAATAGCTAGTTCAAAAGCACTGAGGCAAACACCACACACTTTAAGAATTGATATACTACAGAACCAAAGCTCAATGATGTCAACATGATCTACAGTGCGGAGCTGTTAAATGACCATGAATCGGATCCCGACTATAGAATGTTTGCACAAGGTTTTCCACACCGAAGAGTTTCATTTCATAGAGGTGATAACCATGGTGAAAGAGAAAACGTACCCCACAACCCCAGAGAAACCCCCTGTGGGTACACTCACAGTCACCTCTTTCATCTTTTCCATTTGATTCTCGGTGGAGCTATACATTGGTGTGACATTACAGACCTCGGACAGGACAAGCTCTTTTCTCCTCTTTCTGCCTTATGAGGGGACGGTGGTGAACGTTCGCTGACGCACCCTGAACAGTAACATTTTACATCTCCACATGCCGCTCTGAAGCTCTTTATCTGAAGCCCTCCAAAATAATTACAAAACAGATTACCGCGTGCAATTGACAGCAATCACACGGATTTCTAAAGTCTGCGGGGCTATCTACGCCAATAGACGACGCTTCATAAATTACCCAAGCACAGCACAGACTTCACCTTCTGCTACATTTGTAGAGTCTCCAATTGCTTGTTCATCCTGTTTATGTGCATCCACAGTATGCTCAGTGAAATTCATTCTCTCTCTGGTGCACCACTGACAGAAACCCATTTAAGGCATAAGCCGGTATCATCGTTTATTACAGCACAAAGCCAAAATAATGAAGGATAGTAGCCTTAGAAAGCGCCACAGTACGCTATTGTACTGTGTTTGCATTGATAATCTAAATTATTTCCCACATTCAACATTGGGAGGTGAGCAAGACAATGTGAAATGCTGACATAATCAGCAACCGTTGCAAAGGAGCTGAATGGTATGAAACAGCCCTATCTATCCTGACATACACTACAACTATGACTCGCAGAGCAGGGCAGTAACACTTTGCCGTGCATGAAATCTGTTTATAACACAGTCATAACACGGGCGTAAGCGCTGCACAACAGCATACTCGTGAAGACCGATTCAGTCCTCGTCTAAAGCTTTCATTATGTGTTTGCGTAAGACCCACGCCATTTGCAACACAGCAGCGTGGAACAGAGTGGCAATTTACTGAGGGGAGATTTTAAAATAAAAGTCCTCCTGGCATTGACATTTTAACTGAAAAACATGAGTTCATGAGTTCATTGAGTGGTGATGCTGTTTTTCACACATTGTCTGCCGCGTGATAAATTAACCAGCGCTTTGTATTGCCTACCTTTGTGTGTGCTTTCCACTTCTCTCTGGACTTCTGCTTACAGTCCCAAGTTCAATTAACTTGTCTGTTGCTTGTTCAGCTGTTAATTACTTGCTACAGTTGCCTTACTAGCTCGATGTACAGTTGTTACAGTTACTGAAACGACATTTGGCAAAATGTATCGAAGGTATGCCACTCATTGGACGTTTGGGTATGTATCCCGGAGCAGAGAGGCTCCTTGTTGCCCCTAAGGCAGAGCAATTGCAGTTGGTGGGTTGACACTGGGGTCAGTTGGGCCACTAGACACACATGCACCCACCCAATCAGCTAACAATTGATCTCTATATGGGGAGAACAAATAGTTCAACTTGTGATTTCATCAGTTCTAAAGTTTTAAACCCGATGCTGAGGGATCTTCCGCTTTAAAATTACATGTAGTGCAATTTGCAATTTTACTGCAATCAGCAGTATGAGTGAACATCTGTTAAATAGCTGATCACAATAAACTTTGGTGGTAAGTGTGTGCGTTAATCAGTGGGAGGGTAAACACGCACATTCCCCATGCAGCAGCTCCCGTTTAACGTCAGTGGAAAGTGCTGTAAATAATGGTATGGTTTCCATTTGCAGTCTTGTCAAGTCAGATAGCATTTAGCTGGCTTCTTTATGTCGTGAAAATAAAACATTCATCATGTTGGCGGACAGGTAACTGATAGCAGTCCCCTCTTAAACTATCAAAAAAACATTTTACGGTATACATAATTAAATTTCCCTCAGACTGTAAGATTTATTCCTGATCCAGATGCTTTTCCTCTACCCTATATCATGCAGTGCTTGAATAATTTTTCTGAGTGCATTAATGAGATTCGTCAATGAACCTGCTCTAGTAGGCTGTAGCAAAGCCCCTATGCCAGCATTCGGTTGGTCATTTAAAAATGCATTCTCTCTACAATGACAAGCTCAACCCAGAGTCACCGTTTCAAAAGTGCTTGCCTCAGAAGCCCCTCCAGACATTGGTCAACTATATTTAGCGAGGGGGGATTCACCCCTATGCTCTCCATGATCAGTACTAGTGCATGGATGAACATGCAAGTCTACTTGTCAGTTAAAAAGCTTTACGAGGATATTATTTTCCCATCGCAGCATATTTAACTCTATGCATCTATTGAATAGACGATGAAATTCTGAAGTGTCAAGTTTGGATAAATGAGGTTTCGACATGTTCTGTTCTGTGCAGCACGGAAACTGTGCTGGCCGGGACGGCCTTGGTTAGGGCTCAGCATGAAGAGGTGCATGTTCACAGCATTCGTGATAAGTTGTCCTTCGAGCTTTGTTAATGGTGGGAGCTGAGATCATAAAACCCATTCGGTGATGATGACAGCTTGATTTGAAATATGTCCTCCACAAGGACAAATTTGTGAAGAAGGTGACAGCTAAGCTGAGCTCTCTTATCTCGTCGGACTGACTCAACTGCAGTTTTGCCTTTTGTTTTTTTCTTCTTTTGTGCAAGATCATTACACTGATTTTCCTTCGGTAGAATCCTGAGCAATGCTGCACACTGGTGACCCATGATTCCAGTTCCCGTGCACAAATCAATAATGGTGGCAGATCATCCCGCCCCTTCTTCCTTACTGACAGCACAGACCCTACAAACCACAGCCCAAGACCTCCAGCAGCAACAAAACCCGACAAACAAATGATCTGCTCCAAGACCCCATGCAGAAACAGATACACATACACAACAGTAAGCCTTTAGCCGCCATTTGTCCAGCAAAGGTGGAGTTGCAGCTTAAAAATAAAAATCTTCTTCAACACTTTCTGAGAATGTGTGCAGCCATTTCTATGCAGACCTTAGCATGAGAGTGCTACTGTACAATTGTATAATTTTGCTCTTTTCGTCCAGCTTTTCTTTGAAGATTGCGCTCAGGGCGCACACATAATCCATAACTTTTGTTGCAATGATTGCTTTGAATATCACAGCACCATAAAGAGAAAGTGCTTTAATCACTGGTTCATTTTCTATTAAAATATAATGTATACTGTATATTGCAATGCATTGCAGAGACATCAATGTGCTCTAAATTACACAATTCTATACTTTGTCAATTCTTTACGCTAAGGTGCCAGTGCTTTCCTGGCACCGAGATTCAATAAGCTGAGAAGGGGAACCCTCAAAACCCCTAAACCAACTTGTTCTTCAACTACAGTACAAGTTGGTTCTGTTGTTGCTGACCCCATCCATGACTGGGGATTGGTGTTAGAGCCGTCACTAACCAGTCCTGTTCCCCTAAGGCTGCTGAAAGTTACCATGTGGCTGAGATACGCTAGCCATTTCAGTAATATATAGACCCTGCTGCATTAATTCCTATAGAAATCAGATGGTCATATTTTGTGCAAGTTTTTTTGACCAAGCTTGCTATAATCATTCTGTCATGACAATACCATTCACAACATCCCAGGTCCAGCAGCTTAGTATTGCAGAATGATATTATATGACCAATAGTATGAATTCTAAAGTTTCCTTTTTAAGGCACTTTGCTGTCAAAACAGTAACAACACACTGGAAGGACGGCAAGCAGCACTAACTGGGTGGAACAGCAAGCGTGGCTGAGTGGAGCATGAGCCTTCTCATGAACAGAGAAGTGCTGAGCAGAGACGACACGGTGGCTGTGTGCACAATTTGTTTGAGCAACAACTTCAAATCTAAATCGTAGGTTAGGCCGATATTGGAGATGCTGTGCAACTCATTATGCATGAATGAATATATACACCAAAGACATGCTTGCCCTTACAATCATCTACATTACATTAAACATTATTAATATCATTATTATATGGTTGTTACTGCAAGGTGGCAACATATCTGTAAATTTGTTGAGAGATTTATTAATAATTATATGGGCCTCATGAAACTGATTTAGCCAGGTCGTGTATTTCATTAATCTACTTTACAAATTAATTCAGAAACATTTTATAGGTCACTTTTATGAAAACCACATTATCATATATCGCATCAAAGGTCCTACCATACTAACACAAGTGTTTGTAGTGTCTTGGGGCCATTCATCAGGGAAACCGTGTCAGGAGTGTTAAAAGGGTTCTGCAGTATATACTGAGGTGGGCTGAAATGAGATATTGTCATCTAGGATGTGCACTAATTCTAAGCATGATTTTATTGTGCAGTCAACTTGGATAGGGAAATGATCCTTTGATACAGAGACATGCATGCTCTTGATTGCCTGTGTATGTGTGTGTGGCTGTGTGAAGGAGAGCAGACCTGGGAGGCAGGGATATGGAAAGATGAGAAGTGAGATGGAAAGAGGGATACAGAAAATATGAAAACACTGGAAAAGCGCATTTTCTGCAGAATATGTTTGCTAAAAACCAGAACAAGATTGTGCAGAAGTTGATTGTGTATGGATATGTTTTGATTTGCTATGAATATGTTTTGCATATGAAAGCGCTCGAGAGGTAGCTGATGCTGATGCAAAGGATAATGTACAGCTTCGCATCGGGGTCCCGATGGACCTGGAGGGTCTTATTTTGCAATGACACAGCGCCATATCCTGCTTATTATGCGGCTACTTACCAAAGACATTAATCATTTGACGCAAAATATTGATTTAAATTTTTTAATTACAAGCAAATGTAGTTAAGAAGCTTCTGCCAAAATATGGTCCAGCAGGACTGCAACCATAGAAACATCTGTAGCTCGCATCCACTCTGTAGCAGAACTGTAACCATAGCAACGTAAACAAATTCACTAAGATTGCCTTCAGCCTCTAACATAGAGGCAATAAAAGGTTTCATGCTCTCCGAATAAGATAAATGTAATATTGGAAAAATCTTGCATGTTTCTAACCTGGGTTTGCAGAGAGTCTGAAACGTCTAACCTGCTTCAGATGAAAACAGAAACGAATGAAAAGGTCAACCATCATGTACATTTAGAGCTTTTTTGCCACATGATCTCATAAGAAGTCGTGAAATGAGCACAAACTCTGGAACGCAGATTTACATGCTGTGGACATGAATTATGTGAAAATTACGTTCCTCGACCACGGTTTGTGGATTCCATGGCAACAGCACAAACTGGACGCAGCATTTTCAGCTAAAGGTTGGCTAACGGTTACGTTTAGGCAAGTAAAACAACTTTGGTTACGGTTTGGGTTAAAGTTACAGTCAATCAACTAAAATAACAGGTTAAGAAAAATTCTTTGGTCATGGTAAGTAAGAAAAACTTATGCTAAAAATGTAATTTTGACTCACAGTACAGATCTCCTTCATAACGGGTACAGTGGTCACCGGCACTGAAGGCGAAAGCACACGCCCATTTTTCTGCTGTAATGTATCCTTTTAGCCTACTTTTATATAACTGTGTACATTTATCAGCACACGATTGTTTTAGGAAATGTGATTGTGAAATAACGTTGGGTCTTTACTGCTAACGTTAACCTCATTGGCTCAGTGCGTACTGCTGAGCTCGGTGTTTTGACAGGACAGAAGCTCCGATGATAATTTTCTCCACCATGACGATTCATCTACTATCGATTGATACCAAATTTGATTGGTTGTCGCGCTGCATATGTCATGCTCATTTGCATTGTATTGATTTCAGCTCAACTTTTTCACCGCCTTGCAAGCTCAGATCGCATTTCGATCTGAATGGAGGCGAATTGGTGGCTTAGTAAACCACTTGCAGGCGTGGCTTCCTCTGTGTGTGTTCCTTATTTATCCAGGTATATCAGCTGTTCACACTCAACTTATCTATTATTATTACTCCATGTATTATTTCCCTAAATGCCTCAGGTGTTTCATGTCATGGCGTCCACCATTGTGTGTAACTATACTCAGAGATAAAACTCTGCCATACAGCATTTTGTAAGATACATAGCCTCGTTCAAAACCTGTCTTACACCAGCTCAGACAGGATCAAATATTCCACTAACAGGCAAAATAAAGAGATTATTCATCGCAAATATTCCATTCATGTTTCCAAAACAATTTGGTAATGGGGAAGTAGTAGAGTGTGTGGCAATAACTAGTATCTATAAGCCTACACCACATTTTCATGCATGTACGTCATGCATCATCCACTTGTTGAGCAGTAGCTGCAGTATCATATCAGTTTAAACATCATAGACAGACATTTCAGAATAGGCAAACTCCACAAATTACTCCCAAACGTCATAAATTAGCGAGTCAGTGGCACGTGTAGCATCGAGTCATATAGAGGGGAATCAGGTAAAAGGGTAAAAAGTAAAAAAAATCACTACTGTTGTCCTTAAATAATGCATTCTTAGCCTAGACCCTATTCATTTCTCTGGTTACCTCACTTAATCAAATTCAACTATGCGCCCGGGTGATTTGGATTCTGCTTAGTACAGGTTTTTTCTCTGGTAGCGCACCACAACCATGGGCTATTTGTTAAGAAGTTAAAGCCAAAGGCGATAATCCAAACAAACACGGAATAAAAACGGACAGAAATAAAAACATCTCACCATTTGCAGCCGAAGCATGAGTCAGGACAAAACATCACAACACCCCAGGTTTTGCAATCAAATTCTACCACAACAATAATAACCATAATTACAGGTAGATTACTATTCAGTCCCCCCCTTCGACATCCTGAACGGTGGACGGTTGAGAACGCAGGTGAAAAGACGTGCTGAAGCCTGCCATTTGGGTCTGTTGACCATTTTAGAGCTCTGTCACTTGAATTCCAGTTTGGCTGGGAGATCAATGGTGAGGAGAGGACAGGGTCTGAATGGAGTGACTGCAGGCTGGGCTTTTCATGTGGATGTGCTGGCGTTAAGGCCACCGCACATCAGTGAAATCCTATGGCATCACCCTTGGCAACCTGGGACTCCTTTAGACCATTCAAACCGCAGCCTTTTTCCTCCGATGTATACCTTTGAGCTTGTGTTTTTTTGTGTTTTTTCCCCGAATACGGGTGTGGGCCAGGCTGTCGGGAGGCACAGCCAGTGTCCGGCATTCTGCCAAATTAAAACCCTCTTTGTTCACTCTCAAGAGCTGAAGGTCGTCAGCAGTTGTGTCAGGACAGAAGTAGCTGACTGATGTTGGAAATATCAAGACATGATGGACTACAGCTCCCTGGCCTGAGGGAAAGGCACCGCTACTCTGTGCCTGGGATACTCACACTTACAAACTTAGCCCGCCGCAGGGTGCGTTCAAAGGCTGTTGAATGCATCTGTGAGAGAACTTAAAGGTGCAATCTCACCTTCTAGCGACTAACAACAAACTAAAAGTGGATGAGGTTGTTGAAAACACCTTCACAGTTACACCTTGCCAAGAAAGAGCTAAGATATAAATCTTCAAAAGAGAAAGAAAGAATCCAATCTAGAACCAGAGACCAGTAGCGTTCACTCACATCCTAACAACAGCTTTTGTTTAAAGGAATGAGAAATGTTATAGGGATATAAACCATTTGTGGTTCTACATACAAACTTGTGCCTATTCAAACTTCTACATTACTGCACCGCTGTGGAATTGTAACCAACTTTCCCAATAAGTCAGAAAAGGATTTATTCTTTCTTTTGATTTGCAAATGAAGAGCAAGCCCGAGTTTACCCCTTTGACTTTAATCAGAAACCAAGCATCTTTCACGTGCCCTTATGCTTATAACGAATGGATAGTTTGATAATTAATGATAGAAAATAGAAGTACTGGGGATGAGACTACTAGTGTCTGTAGAAGTAAACAGGTGACAGCATTTATTTTGATAATACAGAATCCAACTTGAACTTTTGTATTTGGGTTGCAGTATTTATATTCACAGTAATAATTCACAAATCTGAGAACTTTATTTGTGTTTTGAATCCTTATTTGAGTTATACATGCATTTATAGCTAAGTGAGTTATTTTATCAAGTCTGCTGGCCTTTTTCAGAAAGTACATATACTGGCCTTTTGTGTTTTTTGACATTCAACTACTGTATCCGCAGTAGTCTGCTTTGACTTGTATAACTATAGAGCTGCAACACAATACCAGTGAGGACACTAAACATGAATTCAAAAGGAAACAAGAGTTCTATTCAAAGCCACTTTTTTGACTAGATAAAATTGTTGCCAGCTGATATATAGGCTCTATCTGAAAAGGCGGAGAGAAACAGAGAGCTGTCATTTGGCAGCGCCAGCTAGCCTAGCTACATCACTGGAGCAGAGTAGGATGTGATCAGAAGCGTAAACTTTGACTTTGAAAATGTGTTTGTTTGCTTTGACCGAATTTGTTTTTGTCTTGCTCAATATTTGCAACAGGGATTGAGCTTGCTAGCTGGTACGGCACCAACTGGTAATTCACCAACTCCTGAAATTGGCTACAAATTGAAAAAGCTTGAGTTTGAAATGTTCAAAACTGCTGCTGAGCAGCGTGAGCTTATTTCAAAGTCATACAGCATCTGAATAAGAACCTCGTTTTACAATGTCATTTCTTCCAACGCCTCCAGTGAATCTATGAAAAAACACTGGAATGGGATGCAATGTATTCGAAAAGTAGGACATTTTTATTAATGGCTAACATCAGGCTAACATGTTTTGGCATATAAGCCTTCATCAGAGCATCTGTTTTTGGCAGAGCACCCAACCAGAAGACGGTTATGTGAGGAGGCGCACCTGCTATACGTTTTTCACTGCTTGCGCTGATTCTCATCAAGTGTGTTGCAGTGGCAGAAGTGACAGGCTGCGGCCTGCAGCCTATCTGAGCTAATGGTGAACAATGTTTATTTAAAAACATTATTTTAATTCGACACAGTAAACATATAGAGAAGAACTGACAGATTAAACATAATTGCAAAATTATGTGTGGAAAACATAACATACTGCTAAATTGTGAAATTATGAGGTCTATTCAATATCCTAAATATTTTCTGCTATTTAGCACTACAGATAAAAGAACAGCCTTACTGCCGCAATCAGTTAGGCCATGTGTTGTTCTTTAATCAAATCGTCATGATTACATGATTTTGTTTAAGGTAGCGTAGATCTTTTACATGCAACATGGCCGCACATTCAGACAAGAACTCTCCAGATTCCACAGTGAGTCTTGTTGGTCGCAACACACATCCCCCCCCTTCCTCCCTTAATTTCTGCATCTGACTTCAGTAAAATGATCTCATCACTCGCACGCTGCAAGTGGTGACATACAGAACAGTACGAGTCTTTTTTGTGCATACGGACTAACGACTTACAAGAGAAAATGATAGATATGGTTTGAAAGCCAGCTACTAAAAAAACCGAACTGATTGTGATTGAGCATGGGGTGTTGCAGCGATTGGGGGTTACTGGGTTGAATTTGAGCATGTCGGTGCGTTCCCAGGTGCTGTAGGCCTCTTGCCACGCAGCGCTGTGAGCAGCACTGGAGCAAAGTCCCTTGCTCTTGTTAAATTAACATCACACCACTCCTTGCTCCGCTAACACGCTCCGCTAGTGAAATAGCTCCTTTGTTCTTTTCAGGCAATGATTGTAATAACCGGCCATGAGCTTTTCTGATAAGACGCTTTTGAATCAATGTGTACAGCAGGAACAATATAGCTGGTGCTGAAATTGATAGCTGTAATCTTATATTCCATATAGGTTTTTAAATTAGAGACATTACTGAGCATGTCAGTCGGTGCTGAGTTATGACATCATCAGTAAGTGACCTTAAACAGACTATGCCGCTAATGATAATGTCAACGCAATAGAATGGGGAATGTCCCGTGGGTAATCTAATGAAGAACATAACTTGAGTTGTGAAAAACAATTGCATTTCCCTAAATTTCTCCACACCTTTCACTCAAACTCTCACTCTTTTTGAGAGGATGCCAGCATAATCACACGAGCCGGGTTTGAAATTACTAGCCATGGTCTAGCAGGTTAGTCACAGATCTACATTTTTATACCATGAACACCTACAGTATGTAGTTAAACAGCTAACAATGAACCCAAACGACGTACAAAACTGACCTGTCATCCCCACTCCCCCTGCTTTCATTCATTATCAAAATAACCATTATGTTAATGAGAGGATGTAAAAGATGCACAATTTCCAATAAAGGCTAATGGGGCAAAATTGTCTCACCCTATCTGCAAATCAAATGCCCAGAAATGCCATTATGACATTTTATTGCACAGAGCCCACATGACACCACTAATCACTGGAGTATTAAAAAAATCAATGAATTCACCATCCCTGATTTCAAGAAACATAGGGTTTGACTGCTTCTCCCTGCGAGTGCCCTACTTCCCGAGGAGCAGCCATCTTCGATATGTGAATAGATGCATAGTAATGACATGGTAGCAGTCACTTCAAAGCCATTCCCTATATGTTGCCACAGGCTAACTCTTCAGAGGAATGACTGGTAAATATCATTGTGTTAAAACGTCGACTTGTAAATATCCGGGATGCAGGGCTTGAGCTCCAGGAACAGATGGAGTCTCTACACACGTACCTCCAAAATCAGGCCTTAGACGGATGTCATATCCCTTCAGCAACTTGTCCACGGTGGCCTTGGCCACAGACATTCCGGTGTTTCCAGTGGAGGTGCTGTGGGCAGAAACCATGAGTGTGAGAGCGGTTTTGACGGAAATAGTATATATACACATATACAGTATAAAACAGAAAGACTGCCTGACACATATGGCAGAGACTTTTTGTGTTACTGACAGCACACCTACTGTACTGTATGCCTAAGCTTAAAATGATGTACTGTGTTCAATACATTAATTGACGCAGGTGTAAGATATGAAAGCCACCTATGAAGAGGAAGCCCATAGATTCATATGGTGGAGCTTTGACCAACGAAAAGGTGAAGTAAAAAAAAACATAAAATACAAAAAAACAGCACTTAACAAATTAAAAATGTAGATCCTTCCAT
>OMOV01088626.1:0-18431 GCA_900312565.1 Beryx splendens | reverse complement strand
ACCCCCCAAACTTTTTCAACGACCTCTAGGGGGCACTGGACCTCACTTTGGGAACCATTGGCCTTTGGAATAGACATAGGCTTAATCCCTGAACAGAAGCCATGCCCTTCAGACCAGGGACAACAACTAGGCTTGCTGATTTGAAAACAAACACCCAGGCATGATGACTTATTCATAACCTGTGACATCATGTTTACCTTCACGTTTACCGCAGAAATGAACGGCTCATATTGGCTACCCGTGGTTCTCAACACTATGTTGATGAAATGTGAAAATGAGATGAGAAAATGAATATATTTGAACAACTTTTAGATATGCAAGACACTGGATAGGCCTTGTGCTGGGAACTCCTTTGACTAGTGCACATCCTCTACACAGGCACCTGCAGGACTCTGCATTTTAACAAGCACATAATCCAGTAAGCTGGTGATGAAGTGGTGCTGCTCTCTTGTGAATAAGACCCCAGAGAAGGAAAGGGCCCACAAGTGCAGTCTGGCAAGGATGAGACTAGATAGAGGTCTAGAAAGTTAGCATTATCATTATTAGTAGTAGTATTAGTTCATTGTCAGCGTTATTGTAGCAAAAACAACTGAACAGTCTCATTCAAAGATAAACCTATCCACCATTTGAAAAATGTCACACATGCTTATACTAGATTGCTGGAATGAAAGTATGGCAGTATGGAATTACAGTTACAGACATGTTAAGACCTTTAACTTGAGAGATATTAACATTTGGAATTTGCAATCAGCTACTGTACATTCCTGAAACATTTGATAGGGTTAATGGGTTTTTCCCTCTCCAGCAGTGGATGGTATTGAAGCTCTTCATATAGCTCCCCGGTCAGGATATAGGTCGGGTCTATGCAATGTGTTGACATCAAGTCGATTGGAGGCTATTGTGGGACATGGTGGGGGTATGGTGGGGAGGGGGCATCGTGGTCCCTGCCTTCCACCGCACGGATTGCGCAATAGTTGATTGGCATACGCTCGCCCGGAGGAGGAGTTAACTGCATGTCTCTGTCAGTGACGGAGTCTGCTGGTCTCTCTCTCCTGCACACTAACTGGAGGCGCAAGTACCTTCTTCACCGGCCTCAACTTCATTTCTCAGGTAAGAGGCGCTTAACAAATGGTTATCATGTGCCTGGTTGATTGCACTTTTATAGCAATGAAAACGGTTAACGGTTCTGAGTTTGTCAACCAGTGTAAAATGGACAATCTGCAATTTTTCTGTTTAATGTAGATGCGCTTAAATAGAGAAATACCATAACGTATGAAGCTGTAACTCCTTTAGGGAAAAAAATGAACAAGATACAGAATATCTCCAGTCATGAAGACCGTGAGCCTGTTTGCCAGGGTGGCAGTGATTTGAAGAGCAGTATATTATCCAACTTTTTTTTTCTTTTTTATCGTGGGTTGTGTTGATTGCACACTTGAATTAGATCAAGCCTAACATAAAAAACAAAAACAAATACTGAATCTGATTTGAACTGAAACAAGCAGAGGACACGAGGCCTGCTGTCCCATGTGTTAAAGTCTATAAAAGGAACGCCATGGGTGAGCCGTGCAGCGTTGCTATTCCTGGACGCGCTGCTGATAAACTGTGACAGATGCAGGCGGAGGAATGTTGACGCGCTGACTTGCTCAAGCATCACCTAGTAAACCGACGCGTTTTCGAAAGGTGTCTGTGTAAGATGTTTTTTTAAATTTAAGATGTCTAATTATTATTAGCAAACTATCAAAATAAATTCTATAAACTTCAAAATGAGAAAAAACTTTAATCACCAGGTACCATAAGGTAAATGTACAGGGATTTGTCATGATGGCTGACACTGGGACAGAGACAGTTTAACAGTACATACTGAGAGGCACATGAGGACAACAGGACATCATAAACAGTGCAAATGGACATACCGACAGAATACATACTCAATAATCTATACGGCATACCCTGCACTCCTCTATATTCCTAGCCATGTCAATAATAGTGTGATCAGACAAGATTAAACATAGGCCAGCTCTTTGGCAGAATCATTCATATCTGTCACAAGTACATCTGTCACAATTCAGCAGCATGTCACTCTATCTGTCTGACAGATACACTATGCATCAATCTCTGCACATCATCTTCAGGCTATAAAGTGTTTTTAAACTTCTCATGTGTTTTAATTTCATTTTCAGAAGGTCTGGGCTGTGTTCAGCTGCTGCAGCCATGGCTCCCAAAAAGAACAAGGCGACCAAAAAGAGTAAAGGAGACATAAATGAAATGACCATAATGGTTGAGGACAGCCCGATCAACAAGATCAACGGGCTGAACACACTGCTCGAAGGAGGCAATGGCTTCAACTGCATCTCCACCGAAGTTACAGATTCTGCGTATGCCCCGAACCTCTTGGAAGGT
This sequence comes from Beryx splendens, assembly GCA_900312565.1. NCBI lineage: Eukaryota > Metazoa > Chordata > Actinopteri > Beryciformes > Berycidae > Beryx > Beryx splendens. The sequence goes on along the minus strand of OMOV01088626.1, from coordinate 16,031 downwards.
TTGAGCAGCATGAGGCACGAAAGCTTCCTCTGTGATCTAACTGTTGCCACCAAGTCCAAGTCTTTCGACGTTCACAAGGTCGTCATGGCCTCCTGCAGTGAGTACATTCGAAATATCTTGAAGAAGGATTCTGCCCTCCAGAAGATCGACCTGAACGACCTGTCGCCGGTCGGCCTCGCCACAGCGATCACGTACGCGTACTCTGGGAAGCTCACCCTGTCGCTCTACAGCATCGGCAGCACCATCGCCGCGGCCATGCTGTTGCAGATCGGCACCCTGGTGAAGATGTGCAGTGATTTCCTCATGCAGGAGCTCAGCGTGGAGAACTGCATGTACGTGGCCAACATTGCCGACACCTACGACCTCAAAGAAACCAAGGAGGCGGCTCAGAAGTTCATGCGGGAGAACTTCATTGAGTTTTCTGAGATGGAGCAGTTCCTGAAGCTCACTTACGAGCAGATCAGCGACTTCCTGTCAGACGACTCCCTGCAGCTGCCCTCTGAGATCACGGCCTTCCAGATAGCCATGAAGTGGTTGGACTTTGACGAGAAGAGGTTGAAGTACGCGGCAGACCTTCTATCCCACATCCGCTTCGGCACCATCTCCGCCCAAGACCTGGTAAACCATGTCCAGAATGTGCCTAGAATGATGCAAGACCCCGAGTGCCACCGTCTCCTAGTCGACGCCATGAATTACCATCTGCTGCCATACCAACAGAACATCCTCCAGTCACGCAGAACTAAGGTGCGCGGCGGCCTGCGGGTGATGCTCACAGTTGGCGGACGCCCAGCCTTGACAGAGAAGTCTCTTAGCAAAGACGTTCTCTACAGGGATGCTGATAACGTGTGGAATAAGTTTACAGAAATGCCAGCTAAGAGTTTCAATCAGTGTGTGGCAGTGCTGGACGGCTTCCTGTATGTGGCAGGAGGTGAAGACCAGAACGACGCAAGGAACCAGGCTAAGCATGCTGTTAGCAACTTCTGCAGGTAAAGGACTGATCAGTACTGTTACTTTTATTTAATTTATTCAGTATTTGTCATATGTACATTTAAAAATTGACTCTGTAAGTACCAATACCTCTGACATTCTTACTTCTTTAGGTTTGATCCCCGCTTCAACTCTTGGATTCATCTGAACAACATGATCCAGAAGCGCACCCACTTCAGCCTCAACACCTTCAACGGCCTCTTGTTTGCCGTGGGAGGCCGCAACGCTGACGGCTGTCAGGCCTCAGTGGAGTGCTACGTTCCCTCTTCCAACCAGTGGCAGATGAAGGCTCCAATGGAGGTGCCACGCTGCTGCCATGGCAGCTCTGTCATCGACGGCAAGATCCTCGTGTCCGGAGGTTACATCAACAATGCCTACTCCAGGGCCGTGTGCTGCTACGACCCTTCCACTGATAGCTGGCAGGATAAGAATAGCTTGAGCACGCCTAGAGGTTGGCACTGTGCTGCCACCGTGGGAGACCGGGCCTATGTCATCGGTGGCAGCCAGCTGGGGGGTCGTGGGGAGAGGGTAGATGTGCTAGCAGTTGAATCTTACAATCCTCACAACGGGCAGTGGAGCTACTGTACCCCTCTTCACACGGGAGTGAGCACGGCCGGTGTCGTCAGTTTGAACAACAAGATCTATGTCCTCGGAGGCTGGAATGAGGTGGAGAAGAAGTACAAGAAATGCATTCAGGTTTACAACCCTGATCTCAACGAGTGGACTGAGGATGATGAATTGCCAGAAGCTACAGTCGGCATCTCATGCTGCATTGTCACTATGCCCACACGGAAAACACGAGAGTCTAGAGCCAGTTCAGTTTCTTCTGCACCAGTCAGTATATAAGCATTCAGAAGATGTAGTTTACATGGCTAAAAGCCTCCAGCTTGCCTGTTGCATAAATCTTGGTTCCAAATCTTGGTTCTAAATTCTGCCAATAATCCCTTTTTGAGGGCCAAGATGTTCTTATTTTAAATGATAATCAACATCTCAGCGGAACAGAAAATGAATGAAATCCAAAAGTGCAACAAATTTGAGACGGTAAATAAAATTAGTTGTATTTGTTAAAACTCAATTCCAGACTGAAGTCAATGTCGGCATTTTTCAAACAGTGACATAAGTTCTGAAACTTTCGTGTTAAATTTCAGTGGATATAATGAAGGGAACATTGTGCAAAATATTTGTTACGTCTTGTTATGTCATTTACGTCAGGTAATGATCATGGCAGAGACATAAAGCAGGCGTAGAAATGGCAATATGTCAAACCAATTTTATTGTCATTATTACACAGAAATTTTCCTTTGGGGCCAATTCAGTTGGGATAATTTCATTAGCCCTATTGCTATAGCACACACAATAGTTATTTAAAACTCAGATGGAAGGTAATCAATGATTTATAAGGTACAGATGCGAAATCAATGCTCTTATTGATCTTAAGCTGTAATGTAACTGTCTTTATCATCCAGTGCCATAGAATTAATAACACTGTGTTGTAAACAAATGAAGGGTAATCTGTAGCAGTCCTTCCTGGATCAGCTGTAGTCACTGTGATTCTCAAGTACTTGAATAGGAAACTGCTATTCACACATTTCAAATAGAGACATTACATCCCATCTCCTGGTGGGAGGTGCTTTAGATAAGGAATGGCAAAAGTTGGAGCTGGAATAAGCAACGTCAGACTTCAGAGAGACATCACCTACCAGGAGTAGGTGCTTTTTGGTTAGTGCTGATCGTAACACACTGTGCAGGAGGGCGACCGTTCCTCGACAGGCATTTCATGTACAGTATAGTCTTGATTCATATGGTGTTGTGTGATCGTCATGACACTGTCGGTGCGAAGAACCAGGTGATGTTGGGAAAATGTTGGAATGATGAGGACTGAATGGGTTTAGATGTGAAGGTACTACGTTGTTTTGTAAAAAAAAAAGAAAAAAAAGAAAAGTAAACTTGGGAATAAAGTTATCAGCCTGAGCTTTCATGGGCGTCGGCACTGAATTCCCTGATTGCTCATGTTTTTGAATTTTTTGTTTGTTTTTAAATTAAAGAGTTGAAGTGTATGTCCCATTGATCTGTGGTCATTTATTCAAACCCTAATTCATAAAGCACACATCTCCATGCAAAGTTTTTTTTATTATTTTATTTTGTCATCTCTTACTCCACCGAAGTAACAAACTAAAAATCACTTTCTCAGTATGTTACCACACTACAGTGAAGGGCATTATCATGGTCAACATATCTACTATGCATATAGGATATACTGTATTTAGATATTTGCATAGAAAGTAACATATCATTGCCCCCTCTAGTGGTTTATTTTTCTCCTTAACCTACACTAATGAAATGGCCGGGGGGAAATAAAAATGGTGACATCATGGTATGATGTCATTGCTTTTTATATACCCATCCCACAGGGCAAAGGGTCACCTTACTATGAAATAATGTCAGCATCAATGTGAAGATTCAGTTTTGCCAGTTTGCCCACAGAGGAAGAGGCAGAGAAAATGGTTGATTATAGTTTGTGTGTTTCAGGAGGACCGAGTGACGTCGGTCTGAAGGCCCGATCTTCAAGCTGCAATCCATTTTGTTCTCAGGTCACGTTTGTGTCATGAGACTTGGGACTCCACTCCCATAAAATGATGTCAGAATATAGAAATTGGTGCTCTGAGACTCATGAATTGGTAAATCCATCACACACCCAAATGCTATATAAGGACATGGCATTTTGGTGTTTGTAACAAAGGGTTCTGAGACAGTAAATTCAAATTCAGTTTGCCAGCCTGATACTCGCTGGCTTTAAGTGAGTAAAGAGAGCAGCTGTTGCTTGTACATAAGCAAAGCAGCTAATTTGCCTGCAGAACATCATGTCTGCATGAACACAAACATTCCAACAGAGCCTTGACTTCAGCTGTGTGAAGAGCGCAGGGATCTGCCCATCCACATTACAACAGGTTTGATTTGCCATCTGGCACATACATGCCCATGGTTCGCATTAAATATATTCTATTTAATATATTTTACCAGCTGCGACAGCGTGTGGCTGGTATTGTTTTCACCTTGTGAGTCTGTGTGTGTGTCATCATGGCAAAGGTCCTACAGACACCCACTGTAGCGGGAACTACCACAGAAGTGGTTTTGAGTACTTTGCCAGGTGTTGATATGTCTGTGGACAGATATTGTCAACACGATAGCGTCACAACCGTGCAAGATGCAGTCACGAAACTTTACAGGTGTGTAGTTCACATCACAGTGAAGGCCGAGTTCAAAAATGGGTGTGGTCTGAGCAAGGGGGCCCGAAGTAAGGGGGTAGGAATCAGGGAAGGGGCCATTTGGTGGGCCCCCACTTTACGCCCCTGGCCCACGTTCGTTTTAAGTCGGGGCGTCGTGGCTGGTGTGAGCCCATCGCAAGATGGTCTCTAGTTTTAATTGTTTTTTCCATGGGCTTACTAATATGAAAAGCATAAGAAGGCAACTTTTAAGCAGTTTGGAATGACATCATGTAGTTACTATGCTGCCACTATCCATAGCTAGCAGTCTGTCATTTGATGTTCAGTACAAAAACTGTCACCTTCAACATCAAGTCTCGTCCTGCCAGTAAAATATGCTCTACTGTTGGTGAAAGGGGATACGCTTTGTAGAAGTGCTCCAGAGGCAGAGGTGTCATTACAGCCTGAACAATGTGCTAGTTGTGAAATCACTCTAAAGTCTCTCAGGGCTTATTGCTTACGATAATGAGCTTCAAGTTTTTACTTCAGTAAAAGTCCACCTGGTCTATTATCTCTCACTAAAAGCTTCCCCACCCACCGTGGTTTGAAAAATCACTATTACCTTGTTAAATTGTACCGAGGCAGATAGGTGAGTGTGTTTTTATAGATAGGGAGGAAACGACACCCTGAGTCTACAGTGGGCCCTAAAGAAGACTGGAAACAATGGATCCTGGAAACAATGTAACTCAAAACAAGAGTCCTTAGATACAAGAGGGTGCTGGCAGCTCAACCTATGCAGCAAGTGTTAGTTTAGCCCAGTGGCCCATGGCAAGTTTCACCCACCTAAGCCTGTGTACAGTAGACACAGCCCTACAGGAAAGTCAAATTATGCATTGTAAACATTGCACTGTCATCCTTACTCCACTTTTTTTTTCTTTTTTTTTTGTCATTTGTTTCATGGTGCCTTCACGGGCTCCTCATAAGCTCTGATTTCCGATGCTGGAAGTTGGAAGAAAGAAACTGCTCATCGGGCATTGATGTTTTGGTTAATTTATACGGCATGTTGTTGTATAGGCTACATCACTTTTAGCACCAGCTGTGGACACGGCTCGTGTGTCCCGCCCCCTAAAAATCAAATCTCGGTGTATCGTGGAAAACGTCCACTTCAGCCACCGTGCCTCCAACTGAAGCTGGACGGTTCATGAACGCTGTCCTCTTAATTCCTCCGTTTCCTGGAGCACGTGAAGGCAGCACCACTACCTGGGCCGTCCACCTCGTGGGAGGAGCGGCGGAGAATGCTGAGTCATAAAGTGACGTCCCTCCGCCTGACAACGTCACGTGTGTCCAGCAGGCAGGCAGGCAGGCAGGCGGCGTAAAGCCAGGAGGAGGTGCACACAGCAGCCCCGTTACACACAGCCCAACTCTGCGAAACACTTTGCTAACACCGACCTACCGGCTCCCCGCGCAGCCACTCCATCACGGAACTACAAGTTAGTGGCGGTTGTTTCGGCTCTCACCGAGAAAGGCTTGTCGGGACTGACTAACTCCGTGGGTCTTCTCTGGAGTAACGTTATCGGCTGCCGGTGTGTCTTGCTAACCAGGCATTAGCAAGTGATGTGCAGGGGCCTTTCTCTGTATGGCCAGCTAGCGTTACCAGCCAGGCACGCCGCGTAACAGCACCCAAACACCCTGGACTTGGCCTGTGTACTCTCCGGCAGCACCTTAAGGACACAATCTCTGCCATTCATTCGGACCGAGACTTGATGCTAGCTCCGCCTGAGTACTGCCGACTAGCTAGCTAGCTAACGCTCAGCAAGCAAGTTACCAAACACCGACCGTCAGTTACCAGCGCTGTCCGTGCAATGGGCTTACTGTCACAAGGGTCGCCGCTGAACTGGGAAGAAACCAAGAAGTATGCTGACCATATCAGGAAGCACGGCATCATCCAGTTCCTCAACATCTACAACAAGGTGAAGGATCGGCAGAAAGATGTGCTGAAATGGGGCGACGAGGTGAGAGAAAGGGGCTTTGCTGCTTGCTTTAAATTAAAGGTGTGATCTGTCAGCCGTGCATGGTCCTGCCTGGACATGATGCAATAATCAAGCTTATTGGACAATAACGTTAATTAAAGAAAAAGGTGATCTCACTGACATCAAGAACAGACTGTTTTACTGCAGTGAACTACTTTTTAAACGCTGTAAAACGCCTTTGAATGTAATTTCTCTGCAAGTCTAAATCACGTTTAATAATAATAGTGTTTTTTTAAATAACTAGATTATGTCCACGTTATTTACAGGCTTAAATATCTTTTCGATCAACACTAGTTCATAGTCCCTGGAGCTACTTTGATGGAGCAGATATTGGTCACGCCTGTTTTCACTAGTTGCAAATGAATATGGAGCTATAGATTTAGGATATCACGTTATGACAGACTAGTGCCAGTTTGAATACACGTTAGTAATCAGCCACAATGTTTTATAAGATAAAAAATGTGACTGACTAGAAAGCAAACGCTCTTATTTCCAACTGTGAATAATTACTAATGCTTATTCAGCAGATACCAGTATCTTTATAAACGGTTGGTTATAAATCTTTCATGGTGAATGAACTCAAATCGTTTTAGTTGTGTGTAACTGTGTCTTTAACACTGATCACGCCTGTGGAAGCAACATTACAATAAAGTATGTTGACTATGTGGGCTTGGCTGCTGCCTGTGAGCGATTTTGTTCACAAGTCTTCCGTTCTATAAGCTGCATACCAGTAATGCTTTTCTAGTTTTTAAATCTCATAAATCTTCAGTGTGCTTCAGTTTGGACAAAATGTTTTGATTTCTAACAATGTGGAATGTTGTTGTTATAGATTAATCCCTCTTTCAGACAGGGGATTACAGGGTAGCAGAGTCAAAGTCAAGGAAACCTAACTGATGAATTGGAATTGATGTGATGAATGTCCCGTTTCGGTCTTGAAAATGCCGGTTTATGCTGCAGGCTGTGCTGAAAAGAAGTGTAAAGCAAGACCTTACTTGCATGGCTGAAAATCTAGTTTAAAGTATTGTTTAGTGGGTAAAGAAATGGCTGCACAGCGCTCAGACCGTGACCGTGGGTTGTGGATCATTAACACGTCCCATTGTGCTCTCTTCTCTTTGTCTTTAGGTGGAGTACATGTTAATTGAAATGGATGAGAAGAATGAAAAGGTTCGTCTCGTCCTGAACGGAGGAGAGGTCCTGGAAACTCTTCAAGACAAAGGTGAAAACACAAACCCCAAGTAAGTGAGCTTTCTACAACACACGTCTGGAAGTTCCGCAAAATGTATCACCGAGACGTTAGCACCGAGTCTATCTGCGCTGTCGGGGAAGAACGCCACAGTTTAGGTAGATTATTACGTTTACGTTTAGCTTTATTCCATTTCTCTCTTGTCGAGCAGATGCAGATTTTTACACCTTGATGATGTCACCGGTTCACGCTGTAGTTTTCTGGTTTCTGTCTTTGGGACTGAGCTGTTCATAGTCACAAATATCGACTGGACTGTCTTGGACCGTTGACGTATGGAGTATTAAATGGAATAGGATTTAACAAAGTGGGAGTGTTCATGCCAGAGGGTTTGCCTTCCAGCCTGTTTACTGAATTAGGAGGAAAGAACACCGCTAGTATTGATTTGTAGGCCCCGTGAAACCTTTTCAGATAAGATGTGAAACCTGTAAGCGTGTAGTCAAATGACTCTCACACTCTCGCTTAATGATCCTATTACAAACCCTCATATATTTTGTGACATACAAATACAGGTGAGCATATTCGCACGTACACACACACACACAGCACAAAGCTTCCCAAAAACACGTCTGCTCCCTCACATTGCTATATTTAAAGACATTTCTTTAAATAGCAATGTCTGTTTCAACAGCAGTTTCCCCAAAAACCCGTGGCATTCATTTTTTAAATCAATATTCTTGTTTAAGCAGATTTACTAGCAAAGATTTGCTTCATGTTTAGGCGCATGCTTTAAAAAATATCATTAAAGCGATCAAACGTGGTTGGCTGCTGTATCCTCACACTAAGTTAGATTTAGTCTCAGCAGTGTTTGGCCCTCTGGCAGGTTTTAGTGATAAATGTTCATTAGTTCATAAGCAGTTGGGTCCGTGACAAAACATTCTGGATCCAAACCCGCAGTACGCTGCAGAACAGAGCGGAACGCCGTTTTCATGTTCAAACGGTACTCAACGACTCAAAAAGTGAACGAGGGTTTTTTCTGCAGGCTGTGTGAATGTGTTTGTACAAGCCCATTGGTGTTGTGTTTGCTAGCTGCTCATGACGTCGCTCTGAATCTGTGGAGCCAACTTCACCCAGGGGAAATACCAATGGCAGTGGGAATAGTGGAGCCGATGCATTCCTCATTACTGCCTCTCTGTCGCACACAACGAAGAGCACGCTCTGAAGCACAAATACGTTGCGTTCATTTTCGCCCTGTCAAGATAATGGCTGGCATACGATAAAGGGAGACAATGCAACGGGGAGTGTGTTTATTTAATTGGAAAGGTCGTTGTGATAAGAGGTGCTGAGACTCTGGCCGCTTTGTTGACGGCCTGGTTCCTCGCTGACCTCTAAAAGTAGAATCTGAGTGTTTTCACAACACTGTGTTTTCTGTCTTTGCAGCCATCCCACCCTTTGGAGACCAGAGTATGGCAGCTACATGATCGAAGGAACTCCAGGACAGCCGTATGGAGGCACCATGTCCGAGTTCAACACCGTGGAGGGCAACATGGGGAAGCGACGGCGAGAGGCCTCCTCTGTTCTGAATGAGAACGAAACCCTCTGCACCATCACCTCATTCCCAAGGTACTAAACTTTTAAACTTGTGTAGCGTGCCTTGGTTTCCGTTCTCAAAGGATAAGCCGTTGGAGTTAATTGAGCCAAGAGGGAATAGTATCTGACTGCAAGATCCTTTGCTTCATTCAGGTTAGGTTGCCCAGGCTTCACCCAACCAGAGTACCGGCCAACCCCTGTTGAAAAGGGAGTGTCCAAGTCACTGTTTTTCCCAGATGAAGCAATCAACAGACACCCGAGATTCAGGTAGGCTTCACTGACATCACTCTCTGAAACCACGGTTGTATGTTTGCCCCACTACAATGCTTTTAACGACGACTGATTTACCCGTAAAGGTCCAGCAGAGGTAATGACACACAGGGCACTCCAGAATTATCGGCACCTTTGGTCATGACGAGCAAAAAAGTCTATTAGATATACAAATTATAAGTAGACCAAAAAAAATTTAAATGTACATTTACAATACAATTGTAAGTACAATGTACCACAAGTATCATGATTTAGAGACGCTGATAACAGAAGATGGATGGAAATTTGAATCCATGTGTCATGTTTCTTTTTTAATTTGCTCATTCAAATTTAGTCTTCATTTGTTTAGCTCCACATGGCCGACAGAAATGCCTCCTCTGCCAGTTCCAAGTGCTGCAATAGCCCTTTGTTGTTTTTTTTCCTGTCGCCGGTTATTTTACATAAACTCTTAGTCGGTCTAGCTGGCGCGGCGGCTCAGTGGAGCACAGAGATAATCGGGCACTGAGAAGTACGCAGTTGTGAAATGCAGACTTACTCGCTTTTGGGTTCATCTTAATCGTGAGGGGTGAGGGTAGGGTGGCGTGCTTAATCTTTGGATGTTTTTTTTTTTAACAATGTGGTGTGTGTGTGTGTCTCTGTGTGTGTGTGTATGCGTGTGTACGGCTGCATGAATTTGCTTTTTCAGCACCCTTACCAGAAACATACGTCACAGAAGAGGAGAGAAAGTTGTGATCAACGTGCCAAGTAAGTGTTGATGAAAACAAAGAATGAATAATGTCTTAAACCAGTTAGGCGAGCTAAATAAAGCAACTGTAATTTACTGTCACAAAGTTCCACTTAATTTAACCTCATTTCCCGTTTTCTGTGTGTGAACTTCCAAGGTTGGATGCAAAATCTGTGTTCTAGGCCAGCGTCTTGCACATGTTCAGTGTCTGCCCATTCTGATGTTAAGCTTGTGCAAGGGTGTTATCCGCCTGTAACTGTAGTAAACTAAGTAAACTGTGGTAAAGGCTGAGCTTTGAGGTTTAAATGCGTTTCGTTAGCCTCTTAAATCGAACGATCGAAGCAAATCAGATACGAATATATTCCCCTTTTTTACGTTTCAGTCTTCAAAGACAAGTGCACTCCATCTCCGTTTGTGGAGAAGTTTCCCGAGGACGACGGGGAAGGCGCCCGGGCGGCTCTCCCGGACCACATCTACATGGACGCCATGGGCTTTGGGATGGGCAACTGCTGCCTCCAGGTGAGCGTCGACCGGACGGGTGTGGCAACGTAGAAATCGCCGGGAGACACGTTTGTCTCCCTGACCCCCCCGAACGCCCCGGGTGTTTTCGGTCGGTGCTGTGAATGAGATGGTGGTTACACTATACTAATCTGCTGTTTTCACTTGTTGTGATTGCAACTTTATAATCCTAATGAGTGATTTTTAAATGTACTTCAACCCCGTTTTTATCGTGCCTCTGCAGGTGACATTCCAAGCTTGCAGCATCGATGAGGCAAGGTACCTTTACGACCAACTAGCAACATTCTGCCCTATAGTGGTGAGTAGATAAGAGAGGGGTGTGCTCGTTGTTAGAAACAGCTGTATATTATGCTAATTTAGGATGACCCTTTTTCGGCGGGGCTTTTATCCAGTTAGTTAATCAGTATTTACCTGAACTTGGCATCGTTTCACAGAAATAACATTTTTGCGTACCCACAACAACTTCATAAAACGGTGTTTTTGTGCTGTTCACAGATGGCTTTGAGCGCAGCCTCGCCCTTCTACCGAGGCTATGTGTCAGATATTGATTGTCGCTGGGGGGTTATTTCTGCCTCGGTGGACGACAGGACGCCGGAGGAGAGGGGCCTGAAGGTGAGCGGGTGGAGCTGCGTTTACTGAAACGGGACCGGCTTGAAACCAAAGACATGTCAGGACCCCTTAAGGACGAATACCTTGAATGCTTGAAATTGTCCGAATTGAATTTTATTTTCCAACTCAATGCTGCCGCCACCAGGTGTCAGTAGTGGACTGATTGTGGTCCAACAAACTCGAAGTTCTGCACAGAGCTTGGTCAGAGCGATCTGAATCTGCCTCTGATGACGCTCTTTCCAAGAAAATAAAGATTACATAGAGATATATATTATATGTTTGTTGCTTGAGACCTATTTGCATTTGTTATGGGGTCAAGAGAGTCATACGAACAACAGGTCAAAACTTTTTGTTCATTTTGATTTGAAGTTGCCGGTGAATTATTATTATTATTTTTACCAGAGACCAGAAATAAATAAATCATTATAAAACTAAAGCACTACCCAGATATCACAGTAAAAAGAAAGAGCTATCCTTTCAGTTGCCATTTTGATGAGCATGAAAATGTCTTCTCCCTTTGCAGCCTTTGAAAAACGACAAATACCGAATCTTCAAGTCAAGATATGATTCAATCGACAGCTACCTCTCTAGCTGCGGCGAGAAGTACAACGACATCGATTTGACAATAGATGAGGAGATCAACGAGCAGCTGCTGGGTGCAGGTACGGCCATTTGGAGAGAAGTCTGACGGTTGAGAACGGACGAAACGATCAGTCAGAAATAAGAGAAGATTTAAAAATGGATAACCGGCACTGTGTTTATAGGGATCGACAAGCTGCTGGCCCAACACATAGCCCACCTCTTCATCCGAGATCCGCTCTCCGTCTTCGAGGAGAAAATCAATTTGGATGACGAAAACGAGTCGGACCACTTTGAGGTAACAGTATCCGTCTTTACTGAGCGATTATTAGTACAAGACTGCCTCTTCCACAGAGGCATGACAGGCTTCTGAGCAATTCTGTGTACGTGAGGATACACTTAAAAGCAGTCATATGATTTCCTGCAGAACCTCCAGTCGACCAACTGGCAGACCATGAGGTTCAAACCTCCGCCTCCGAACTCCGATATTGGCTGGAGGGTTGAGTTCCGCCCCATGGAGGTAATCACCAGCTGCACCATCACCTTGTTAGACTTTTGGTGATGCTCTGGGTCTGTATCGATGTTTTATTCTTCTTAATCTTCCTCTTTTGTTCCAGGTGCAGCTAACGGATTTTGAAAACTCTGCGTACGTGGTCTTTGTTGTCCTGCTCACCAGAGTGATCCTGTCCTATAAACTGGACTTCCTAATCCCCTTGTCAAAGGTGAAAACATTTAATTTAAATTTTACAAAGACATATAGGATGCTGTGGTGTCCCGCGAGCGCTGTGTTACGCACTTCAGGACGGTTTTTGTTCCGTAATGTTCTGATATACAAAACGATTGTCTTGCATTAAGGTTGATGAAAACATGAAGGTTGCGCAGAAGAGAAACGCGGTCCAGGAGGGGATGTTTTATTTCCGTAAGGACATCTTCAAAGGTGGGTAAAGCAAATGAGGCTTTAAATAGTTTTGTGTGGAGTGTGTTCGGCTCGGATCAGCTGATGTGTCCGTGTTGTCGGCCCATAGGCTGCAACCCGGTGCTTGACGGCACCGCGTCCGCTCAGAACGGTTTGGAGATCGACTGCGGCAATGAGGAGTACACACTCATGAGCATTGACACGATCATCAATGGAAAGGTAAATACCATCTTACACGCACGACCATGCTTTTCTGAAGCTGTCTAATACTCATTGGGTTGTTTTTTTTTTACCACTAGGAGGGAGTTTTTCAAGGGCTTATCCCGATCCTCAACTGCTACCTGGAAAACATGGAAGTGGATGTCGACACCCGGTGCACCATTCTGAACTACCTGAAGCTCATCAAGAAACGCGCCTCAGGTACTAACGACGAGGCACTAAGGCCAGAAAAAAATGACTTGATAAGCCATAAACAGAACCTTCCTTACGTAACTCCAATACCAAGCGTAACTCCGTCTTTTGCTCATCCGAAACAGGCGAGCTGATGACCATGGCCAAGTGGATGAGGGAATTCGTGGCGAAGCATCCCCAGTACAAGCAGGACAGCGTCATAACCGACAAGATCAACTACGACCTGCTCCAGAAGTGCGACAGGATTGCGAAGGGAGAAGAGCGATGCCCAGAGCTCATCGGCGAACCCGTCAATAGGTTCAAATGAGATCCGCTGCGGGCGGGGGGGGGAAACTTTGTCATCAATACATAAAACATAAAGCATGAAAAGAGAAGACCAAATCATGTGGCTCGGCATAAAAAGTGGTCCAAACCAGTGGAGTTTTAAAGAGAATGCAGGATGGCATGTGTGCATTGCGAGGAACACGTCTGCATCAGAGTTGTATATATACTGTATCAGATTTTTATGATCACAAAATTATTTTAATAGGGTGAAGACATTCAAACAGCTGTGTAATAGTTGAGCAGATGTGTATATATTTTTCTCTCTGGTTAAAAATTAAGCCTATCTGTGTGAGGATGTAAATGTAGCAAAGAGTTGTACAGTAGTTGGCTTTTAATCCTGTGTTCTGTAAATACTGTACTTCCACTCTTTCAAACATTAACACGGGCATTTTCACTGCTGGATATGAGCCTTCTCTGAATTTGGTAGGAACCTTTGCATATTAAGAGAAACGTTTGCTTTGCTGTGCTGACACTGTAGTAGGAACTTGAAAATAGTGTTACATTGAACATTTGAGCGATTGTTTGCAATGTGATGCTTGCTTCAAATAAATGTGTACAGCATTGGATCGGACTCGACTTTATTCTTATGTGTTACGGAAAGTTTTTTTTATTCGAAGCGGACATATGGAATCAATTTATTTTTCCTTTTTTATGATCAAAGTGATTAGGGCGGTTTGGCCTCCCTACACAACTCTTAGCTAGGTTTGCAGCAGTTTAATTGGCAAACCCACAGGAATGCCTCCAGTCAGCACATTTACATCATCTGAGTGTGGGACAGGAGCCAAAGTGTCCGCCAGACGGGGATTAGTACCGTAACTATTCTTCATGACTATTTACTCTTCATAGTCATTAAAATGAGCCCGGTAGGTTTTTCCTGTCCTAGGATGCAGTAGGCCTTATATATGAAAAATGATTGAAACGATATCGAGGTACTTTGGTTCCTGTGGGTAGGACCCCAGGACCCCGCCCCGCTGGGAGGCAGAGGACAGGCTGAGCTGCAGGACATCACTGAAGCTGCATGCCTTGCTCAAGGATGTGTCTGCCCTGCCTTCGTCTAAACTATAGACTCTGTGATCACACACAGCATTTATCTTTAATTATCTGGTCAAGCGTCTTTGCTCTTCATACTATCTTTTAAACAAGTTCTGTGATACTTGAGCAAATCGACCGCACCTGCCACGAGAGGAGAGGGGAGCTGTTAATGCGCCCTGGCTGCTGAGTTTCATCCAGCAGATGGCGCTGATGCACCGCAGCTTTACATAACACCGTGCTGAGCTGAGCTGAGCTGAGCTGAGCTGGGCTGGGCTGGGACTAGATCACAGCATCGCCTCAGTCTGTCTGTCCTCTTGGACCAGAGGATGATTTTGCCTGGTACAGGCCTGCGCTGCTGCGCTGTAGACTCCACAACAAACATACTATAACCGCTGACAGATGTTCACTCACAAACTGAGTCTTAGGACACAAAACTAAACACTAAGAGGATTCTTTTGTTATCAGGACAAAGGCTTATTGCGAAATAAAATAGTGCTTTCATTTAATGATTAGTTTTCAACGGAAAATAGGCCAACTATAATAATCCTACAGGCTAATAAATGCTGCCAATACACAAATATTACAATAACAAAACTGTAAGTCTTAGAGGAATGTATAGTGATACCGTTATTTTTTTTTAAACCCATTAAAAATATATATAAAGTACAATCAGGTCACTATAAAACCACAAACACACTATAGGCAATATAAGTCCCCATCTGAATATTAGGGATATTATAGTCGATTTAAATTATGGGTAGCTTAGACATGTGGAAAAAAAAGTATATATATGTATGTGTGTGTGTATGTGTGCGCGCGCGTGTGCGTGTGTATGAAACAGCCACTTATCTCATATTTGTCAGGTGGATGAAATTGTGTACATGCACCGTCTAACCTTAACGTCCCCGCAAATCCCCGAGGAGATTGCGATGGGTTAGTGATCAGCTTATACGGTGTTTCCTGCCAGTAGTTTCACGCACGCACGCACGCACGCACACACACACACACACGCATCCCATCTAGTCCTCACACGCCTTCCTCGGGTATAGTCCTACATTTCACAACGTTCGTCTACAGTTACAGAGGAGGGAGACAGCCTATACTCTGCTTTACGCTTTACTCCCAAACTCGTCTGGCCCTGTTTGTGTGTGCGTGTGTGTGTATGTGTGTGTGCGTGCGCGTGTGTGTTGCGACACACCGGGTCACCTCCTAGTTGTAACCCTCCTGCGGGGCAATGGGCCAGTCTACGTGTTCCTCCCACTATTTTTCCACTGAGCGACAAGGCTGCACATTGTGCACAGCGCGGCCAGCCAGCCAAGGTTACAGTCGCTTCCTCTCCCCTCTCTAAGGTAAGACACGCGGGTGGTTCACGGCTCGCGGACGGATGTGAACGCGTCCGGACCCCGTCGCTTTATCCGCGAGCTTTTTCAGGGGCTGTTGTTGTCTTTTTTTTAATACCGTAGCATGGCGGTAGTTAGGGTGATGCTGGCTCGGTGACCTCTACGGTTACTCTTACTGTAGCCCAGATGCGATCGACAGCGGATGCGATGGGGTTTTTCTCCCTCTCCCCCCCCCCTACCCCACCTCTCCTCCACACCCCTCTCTCTCTCGTAGTTTAACTTGTGAAATTATAGGGTGATGTGCTGACATCCACCGT
>OMOV01088625.1:0-12506 GCA_900312565.1 Beryx splendens | reverse complement strand
GCAGAGGGAGCGCAATGAGTCTTCTGCTTCTGTAGAAAGCCACACACACACCCACGCACACACACACACACACACACACACACACACACACACACACACACACACAGCAACAACAACTAACATCCATCTCTGGCAACCAAGTTCTCTTTTAATGACTGTGACGTCTTGCCCACTGCCACAAACCAATCAATCCCAGCCATTTTGGGCAGTTTCTAAAATAACTCACATTTATTTGCCCCCCATCCATGATTAGCCTCTTGAGTAGCTGTAATTAATCAAAGTTAACACCGGCAAAGCATTCGATAATTCCTGATTTGACCCAGAGTAATTACTCATTCAGATGGCATTGCATATGAGCGCTCCTCTCTCAGATCTCAAGGTCAGAGCTGGATTCCAATCCATTGATTTGTGGCTGCGTGGGACGTGTGATGCATAGAGTAGCCTACTTTCTGTTAGCTAGGTTTCTCCCCAGCACTTTCTCTCCTGTGAATACATAACAGGTGCAAATTCAGTTATGTGCTGCATCTCTGTTTACTGCTTTATAATTTCTGTAAGTCTGTGTGTGTTTGTGAGTAGGAGAGAGTGTGTGAAGACTGTAGGGATGGGATGATATACTGAAAAGCAATATATTGCGATACAAAAATGTGACAATACGTATCGTGGGGCAGAAAAATGAATCACGATATTAGCTCCATTTTATTCTGCTGTAGTAATCACAAATGAGACGCTTGACCATCACAATTTCACAAGATCTCCGTGACATTTGTCATCTGTCATGACATTTTTAAATTGTTGTTTTTCAGTCTAGCAAGCCAATGGCATTGCTAGGAAGATAGGTGGCTCAGAAATAAACATACTTCTGCACAGTCAGACTTTGTTGTCATAGAGGTTGTATTTATCACATCATATTGTTGAATTGCGAACCCCATATCGCGTATCAAATCGCATGGTGAGACGGTGATTGTGAAGTGTGTTAAACAGATCTACCTTTCATACATCTGCGGGTTCCTGACCCTTATCAAGATGAGATTCAGCCTCACCTCTTGTTATCCTCCACCCCACTGACACGGCCAGTGAGAGGATGTAATTGTTCTCCGTAGGGCTTTGCTGTCTGTTCTGTTTATCAGGAGGGAAGCATATCCGCTGATTTCCACTTTCCAGACTAGCAGACCCATTTCCCTTTAGTCCCATTGTGTGGCCCCATCCCCCGACCTTCAAGTTAATGCATTCGTTAGCATGCGCGTTAACCCTTTTTTGCAAATTCATTCTCCTCCCCTGCAATGCTCCTTTTCCATGCTTCGGCATTGTCCTTCCCCATGTACGCACCATCGAATGACTTTCCTCGCCTCGTTCTCCACAGAACTCTGCGCACGACCGCTATTGTGGAGGCAGGACTTTGTTAAACCACTGAAAGAAGACATTCACTGGCAACATGAAAGACAGGCATAGTGGAGTAGTGTGAGATTCCCATCATCTGGTAGCTTAACATTGGCCAACAATGGAAGTGCATTAGCAACAATCAGAGACATTAGAGGAAATTTGTTCTGGCAGAGTTGATAAAGGGGCCCTGCGCTTTCTCAAAACAGCTTCCCTTCACTCAGCTGACAATAATAGACATTTCTGCATAGCAGAGATGGGTAAAGTAATACACAATGTATACCTCAGTCGGTGCACTTTTATCTGATGTTGTCAGCTAAAAGCTTGACTAAGTTTCATTGTTTGAGGAAGGACGTTGGGGAGTGTTTTTCCCCCAGTTTTTTCAATTAACCACCTCTAATTAGCCGTTAGGGAAATAATTTGTGGCTTATGATGAAGTGTAAATGTTCTTTTATGGGGTTATGTACAGTATTTCCTCATGTAGTGCTCTATTATCATTTTTGGTTTTGACAATGATGACACGCTCCCGCTTTATTGCTCTTCATATTAGTGCTGGTGGACAGTGTGTGCATCTATTATCTGTCAAAACCCATAATGCATTTCTCATTATGTTGCTTGCATGTATATGTTTCATTTATAAGACATCGCCATGACCAGGCAACTCTGCCTGCCAACTAAATGTGACTGTAACATTTCACCACTTATATCATTATAAGAGGGCCATGTTGGTCATATTGTATCACCCTAATGTTTGCAGCACTTTGGTGAAAAACCCCAAGCAAACATTCATTGTGCCCCAAGTGCCATACCGAGCCAATTCCATTGGACTTGTGCCCAGTGACTTCACGCACCCTCCACACATCCATTGAACTCCCGCTTGCGGGACCCAGTAACTCTCTTTTTTTCTCTACCCACAGCTCTTACCGCTTGGATAGAATCAACAGTGACATGCGTAACTACATCACCAATTTTGCTGCAGACTTAAGGTGAATACAGGCTGGGCGCCTCCCCTCCCCTTCCCTCTCTGTGGCTGCCATGTTGCAGTGGTCAGACGCCTGAGCCAGCTGGCTCGCTGCCCTGCTGACTTACTCAATATGGATGCCTCACAGAGCAAACACTCAAGACCAGTCAATGAGAGGTCACCTGGGGCAATCTCCTCACACGGCTGAAGCTTACAGCACGATTAAACACAATATATATGATCTGGTTCACTGCTATACACTATACCAGCATAGAATCAAATGTCTTTCTTATATTAAAGCTGGAAGCAGCATAGTTACGTGGAGGTTTCAAGATTTGGACCATGCAAGTATGATATGGGCCAGAATAATCTAGAGATAGGCCTTATCCGCATTTACATTAAAATGAGTTCTTCACTTAGAAAATCCGCTGCCGCTCCATTCAGGTTCGTACCCTCTGCATATCTGTGCTCTGGGATGTCTTTGATTGTTCAGAAGGTTGATATTACTTTGCAAATGCAGAGCGCCTTGCTATGACATGGCAAGATGGATTGGGGGACTTTTAATCACGCTGCCATTTTCCATGCCAAACACCAGCGTTTATCTCTATAAAAATACAAAACAAAACAAAAAAACTCAAAAACTGCTTACTCATCCTTGTCTGACATTAGAAATAGATCTGGCAAACGGGGGCCTCACTTTGGTATTCCTAATGTGCTCCACCCAGCATCATTTAGTTTATAGCATCTCTCTCCCTCTAACTCCTCTCTCTCTCCTCTCTCGAGCAGATTTCTAACCAGGCATGGTTTTCGCAACGCCTTTCTTGCCCTTCTGGGGTATAGCACATTTAATTGACCTGGCTGACACCGGGGTACTCAGCCTGAAGTGCTTGCTCACTAACTAGCTCCTCATTTGCATTTCCCTCATTTCCAAACATTGATTGGATGTTTCAGCACAATAGAAATCGAATTGCCATTTTGAGGACACTGTTGAACACAGCGGTGATTTAGCGGAGAGAGAGAAAAAAGCCCCCCCCCCTTGGGAGAGGCAGTGTCATAATCAGTCTCTCTCTGAAGTTCAGGTTGCCCAGAGGAAGCCCACTGCCCTTAATAGCACTTAATTGTTTTTGTCATCATGCGACACCTGTAGCCACTAGTCAAATTACTTGTTTATTAGTTCAATTATATTTAATTGACTTGCCATCAACGTCATGACCGTAGTCTCACTCCCTGCCTCTGTCTCCCTCTCTCTCTGTTCAGTCAGAGCTACCACTTGCAGGCCACCAGGGACATGCACCCTAGCATTGCCCTGGATCCCTCCGCCAACTACAACTCGCCCAAGTTTCGCTCCCGGAACCAGAGCTATATGCGGGCCGTCAGCACCCTCAGTCAGGCTAGCTGTGTTAGCCAAGTGAGCCAGGTGAGTCTGCACCTTTCCAGTTGGGAGCTATTTTTGGATGTTAGCTTGTTCTGGAGAGCAGGGCTCCAGGGCCTCCCAAGGGCCCCTGAAGGAGTTCCAGAGATTCCCTAGGAAAATGAGGAATAGTTTAATTTCACTAATTTAATTCACTGGAAATTATGCCAATTACGAAATGAGTGAAGAATGACTGTGCTAATCATATGTTTCACTCTCACCACTATTATCTCTCCATGTGCAATGTAGACAGTTGTATAATTCAGTACTGAATCAACAACAACAAAAATCTCCCCACCGCCAGAACGAAATCTTATCTAATGTGGTCTGTGGTCTGTTTGGGGATCTGTGACATGAAAAGGCTTGTGAACCCCTAATGCAGAGACCTGAGAGAAGACTGGCCTGTATCAAAATCATATCATCATATCATCAATCTTAATTGCAAATGACATTTCACTTTGGCAGAACATTTCTACTTACATGAGCACTGACGGCTCCATATGAGTTATCAAGTCAACCACACACATACCGGGTTCCTGGCTACATGTAGTCATGTCACTCACTTGCTTTCATTTTGAAAACCTGTAGTCATACTTCTAACACATATACATATTACAAATTAGTCAATGGTGAAAAGCACCAACATTGGTCATGACCATGAATCCCCAGGACAGCAAGGCCTAATATTGGAGGGTTGACTGATTGTGAAGTGATGTACAGGTATGCATGCTAAAAGTAAAAATGTTCCACCAAATTGAATTATTCTTTAAAACCCAAATATCCTGTTCCTATGATTGCACTTCATCTACAATTATGTTATATATGGCAGTTCATTCCACATGTTTATGTAAATAAACTGAATGGCCTTAGCTGGGGCTGTTGTGAGATTTTAATCGCCCTCTTAAAAGAGAGGTGTATTGATTTGTCCACAGTCTCAAAAAAGCTCAGCCATACTCCTACTAATTCCCACTCTCTATCTCTGCCTTAACGGCTCCTTTCTGAAGTAATTACGAGATAATACATCTACCAGTAGAACAGAATTGTTATCTTCGATTCTCAATATTGCCAAATGGGAGTGGGGTGATAACCATCAAACAATTTCTACTCAGTAGAACAACCATTTTTACTGGGCCAATACCTCAGAAACTACAAGATAGATCTGGGGAATTTAGTAACACTCATGAAACAGTAGAAGTTCTTGTCAAGATCAAGAAAAATTCTCTCAAGCTGCTCTCTCATTCACTGCACAATATGACCTTGATTTCATCCAAATTCACATCTCGTTGAATGGTTTTGTTGTAGACAGTGCAAGGACTACTGCGGCAAATAGAATCAGCCCAAAGGTCATGCATTGATGTGGAAATATGACAAAACAATTTCCAGGCAATACTCAGAAAAACCCAGACTTTTTCATGGCATTTTAAAAACACATCTTACAATGACCTCTCCGCAGACTTTGCCCATTGTAACAACTTTTGCAACTGTGCACTCCCTTTGATTGGACAAGCAAGCCGTTTTTTTTGTTCTGAAAGAAAAAGACAGAGAGAGAACACAATGTCAAGCTTTACTACCCAATTAATTTCTCCCAGTAAACAAAAAAATAACCTCACTAACTAAAAGAAGGGGAAAATATGCCTATGGCTTTTGTTTCTCACAGGTGAGTGAGACAGAGATAAATGGGCAGTTTGAGTCGGTTTGCGAGTCGGTGTTCAGCGAGGTGGAATCCCAGGCCATGGAGGCTCTGGACCTGCCCGGCTGCTTCAGAACCAGGAGCCACAGCTACCTGCGGGCCATCCAGGCTGGCTACTCCCAGGACGATGACTGCATCCCCCCCATGGCCTCCACTGTCACCTCCACCATCAGGTCCACCACAGGTAAGGGCAATTGGACATGATATCATTGGACATCGTTTGTACAGTACAATATATATCATACTGCTTATTGATAGTTCTGTTCACTTAAGTACTGACATATTGACACCAAAAGCTTACATTTGGCATTGATATGTGTAGTAATGGATAAAAATATAGAACAGATAGTACAAACTTGACATACTGTCAAACAATTCCATATCTTTGCATGAATCACTCTTGTATGTTTCCATTGTTTTGATGGACATATGATTAATGTAGCTACAGCTTGTGAGTTGTGGCAATTCATCTTACTGTATTTTGGATACAGTGCTTCATCTGCTCATCCATTGGATGCATCAGAGAGTAAAGCTATGAACCCTATTGAAAAACATGAACGGACACTGTCTGGAATAAAATTCAGATCAGATTAAGGACATGAGTGCTTTTTCCTCTACACTTTGGATATCTGCCTTGTTTCATGACGCCACATGGTGGCCCTTGTGACTGTGCTCACAGCTTGACTGAAAATTGGGCAGAGAAATCGTGAAATGAACAAATATGAATTATTTTTACACAGTGATAAAAAAAACACTTAAATGCCACAGCATACTCCATGAAGTTTTTTCTCCCACAGATTGTTCACTTCACTTCAAACTGATTATTTTGTCTCATTGCACAGATCTTGAGCTCATGCTTACAAACACTGAGGTCACATTAAAGAAATGCATACTGTTGTGTCTAGACGTAGATATTGATTAATGTAGATTAAAGCTGACTTTGAACGTACCAATAACTGAACGGTCATCCTTGTTAGTCACATATCACATATACAAACTTCTCACAATAAATCCAAACCTACTCCGCTGACACATGCATATATTTCTGATGATGAGCCTTGGTTATAAATTGTAAGCTGCTGGTGGTTTCAACAATTCCCACAATGATTGCTGGATTCACAGAGGAAACAATACGTCCATGTACAGATGAAGAATGTGGGAAGAAAAGAAGAAAAAGTGTCTGGAAAAGAAGTCAGAATGGATTCCACCTCTTCCCACAGTAGATTCAAGAACTAACGACATTGGTTGGACCGTGATAGGGAGGGTTAGAGGTGTGGCCATCTGGAGATGTGCTTATGATGGATAATTCATACCTATAAACTGTTACTTTGCTTACACTGCTTTCTCAGTAAACTCAAATATTTTTGCATTTTCAGGACACAGAGTTTGGTATATGATGGATTTTACCACCATTTTGGACATGGGGCAATTGGTACTTGGAATTGATGGGTCAAACTGGACCTCACATTTTCAATAGGGTTCATACTGTACTTCCTGATTGATGGGGAAAGGTTTGGCAGCTCTGCTCATCTTTGCCTCTTTTCATTGCACAAAGTACACTTTTGTTTACCTCCAACTGAAAGCAGAAAAGCATGCATACAAGGATTGTTCTTATACCTCATTTACTTGAAGTATTGTCCATTCTCTGTGATGTGTTTCGGGAGCTGGGCATTTCAGCTTTGTGCATTGAAAAGATGTTAAGAATGCATGCTACAAATTAAGATTGAGAAGGCAGTGTAAACCATTATCACAAATGAGTCAAAATGGGAATGCTTTCTCAGTGTTGTGTTGGTTTCCAACAAACACTCTCATGTAATGAGGAGTTTAAAAATTCTTTATTGTTCTCTGCAGTTGGGGGAAATACATTTATAAAGGTGAGCAAAATGGGGCAATAACCATAAGATTAGCTTTTAATGGTTGAAGATTTTTTTATTATCTTATTTTGACTCATGGCATTCAGTGCATGACTTGATGTTACTGCTTTGTGGCTATGAAAAGCACATTCTCTCCAGCTGCTCACACCTGTGGCCATATTACAGATACATATTTACATTTGTCTTCCAGACAGAAATTATGTGCAGGAAGACTCTTGTTTACCTGACCTGGCCTGTGTACGTGAGGATTTGGCAGACACAGTCCCTTTGGCTCATGATGATCTAGGCTGCCCCATCAGAAGAGACAGGCTTTACCAGCAAGATAGCATGGGGGCTACAGCCAAACCTCTGTCTGGACCACCTGTTTCTCCAAGCCTCTTCAGGTCCCCCAGATCTAGTGTTCATGTCCCAGAGCGACCCTCACCAAAAGCCATCCAGGCCAGTATCAAAGAGTCAGCTACCTTGGCTGCAGCTATCAGCATGCAGTGGAAGGAAGAAGTCTCAGCCATGCGTCGAGAGCTAGCTGAACTTAGGAGGGACCTCTGTTCAGAGCTCCGTGCTTTCAACAGTAATTTCAATACTTTCACGCAGCATTACAACACATGGTCTCCCCAAGGTGGCAACGTGGCAGCTGGAACAGGAGTAGGTTTAGGCGGAGGGGGAGGGGGAGGAGGGCTTGGAGCCTCTGGGACAGAGAGAGGCACTGGAGGGGCTAGAGAGAAGAAACCCCAGGTATCTAAAGTGTCTGTGGGGACCCAGGCCAGGAGCAAGGTCCTGGTCCGGCAAAGCACTGCTGATGCAGCTGTCAATTGTCCAGAAGAGCAGGAGGAACAGAAGAAGAATGCAGGGGCCCGCAGGCATCTGCCAAAACAACTCTCTATGGACCCAAGCATTCTTGCCTGCCCACAATCAATGTACGTGGAAAGTGCCATACCACTTTCTCTAGATCCATTACTTCCAGGTTCTGTTAAAACAACCCCAACAGAGCCAACACCTTTAGATGTGCCTACTGTGTCCTCACCAGAACTGCTAGACCATGACAAAGTGAGTTCATCAGATGTGGTCACTTCTGAGCCTGTCACCACTCATTCCATAGTGCCAACCTCAGCAGAGACAGCCACCGAAAGCCCTCAAGATTCAATAACAATGGACCAAGACACCCCAATCACCCCAGAACTAATCTCTGGAGACCAAGCTAAT
Organism: Beryx splendens; assembly: GCA_900312565.1. NCBI lineage: Eukaryota > Metazoa > Chordata > Actinopteri > Beryciformes > Berycidae > Beryx > Beryx splendens. Next base: position 3,993 of record OMOV01088625.1, on the reverse strand, counting down.
ATGTCCCATTCAGATGCTGAACCATCTCACCTAGATGCTGTGAAACCCCCAAACTCAGAAGCATGTGATAGAGATAAGATACAGCTACCATATCCAGTTCCTGTAGTTACTGTGTCTCCACCAGAGGAACTTGATTATGAGTTGACATCAGATCCGGAGTCCCCGGAACCCATCGCTGCGGATAAGCCAGATCCAGTGTCTCAAGACCCAGTTACTGTGTGTTCCCCATATCCAAGATTAGACGATCTGGAACCAGTGAACCCAATAGGACCAGACCCAAAACCACTGGACTCACCCACTGTGTCTTCATCTGAGCCCATCAATCAAGATCCAGTCACAGTCTGTCCAAGCGATACATCTAAACCTGATCTTGCTACTGTTATACCATCTAATATAGAGTCAGACAACCAATGTCCTATTTTGGTGTCAGAGTACCTTGATACTGACTCCCCTGCAAGTCCAACTGACATTGACATAAATACAGATCCCATTATCACCCTTCCAGATTATCCATCTGACCCCCTTTCAGAGCCAATGACCTCAGACTCAACCTTAGCATCCGATTCAGTACATGTTCAACCAAACACAGAGTCCCAAGAGCCAGAGTGGCCACCCCTTCCAGAGCCACTTGATACCACCCCTATATATCATGCCGATCTTGTTCACTTTGACTTAGTCATGCTGACCTCCCTTGACCAAGATGATCTCGACTCAGTGTTCATGGACCCTGAACCAGAGCCACTGGACCTGAGTGTTGACTCTCCATCTAGTACAGTGGATTTAGAGCCACCCTTCTACCAATCAGACAGTCCAGGTTCATCCCTACCCATTGTGGATCCTGCCACTGTGTGCCCAGTTGACCCTTCACAATCAACAGAATCAATCTGTTTGGATCCAGCTATGGAGTATCACTTAACTCATATGCCTCAGGATGTAGCCACTGAATTGTATGAAGACTCACAACCACAGGTCATTGTCACAATATCCCCTCCTAGTTCAGTATCTCCTGACCCAGAGGCTTCACCGGACACAGACTCTGGACCCACAGAACCAGTTTCGCCGACCTACTCAGATCCACATCCACTAGATTTAGATTCATCACCACCTGATCCCGAAGATATACCCTCGCTGGACCTGACACCCATGGAGCCAGATGATATGATAGAAGAACCATTTGGGTGTATGGGTGTATCCCAGGACAATGGGGGATTTGGGGAAGAAGAGGACCCTGGTAGTCCAGAGAGGTTCTCATGCGAGCAGGGTTTTCTGTGGTACAGGTGGCAGAAGAGGGTCCACGAACCACAATCAATGCGCAGGAGCGCCAGTGTGGAACTATGGAGTGGGAGATATGAGTATAATAGTGCAGAAATCACATACATGTCCCTTACTCTGTGAGTTCATACCTCAATCTCAGCAGACAAAATGTAGCTCAAAGTATCTTTATAGCTCATGTTTTGTAGCTACCCGTGCACAGAAGAGCTGCAGATCTAAATGTCTTGTGGCCATCTGCATTTAGGACAAGGACAACACCATACACAAACCTGCAATAATCTCATTCTAGGAAAAAAAGACTGCGTTGGTAGCACCAACTACCATATTTCATGGATTGTACCGTATATCAAAAACATGATGAACAATCAGTGTTGTCAAAATACTGTACAATTATGCTTCAAAAACACTTACAGCAAGCAGTATGAACTTCCCTGAAGCAGTTGTCAACACTGATTATCTTCTATAGATAGTTCCTGTAGTACTGTTCGTTTCAAGTACAGCGTTCCTATTTCAAACATTGGATGGACTAGTAATGAATGTACTTTAGTCAGTGGGATTCAACAAAAGTGACATTAAACACCTCTTTTTTCAGAGACTCTTATGGGAGCTCTGTGATAGACTACTGAGAAGATGGCCTGATGTTTTTGAGGTCTTGACAATCTTTGCAGTGGTTGTGGAAATCTTCCTTTCCTTGAATTGTTTTAGCGCTCCGTTTTATGTCACTCTAGAGTGGAGTGAAGTCAATCTTAGCAGTTATCATATAACTATAAATCCCAAGGACATGCTGTTTACCACATGAGCTGCTGGATGTACTCCGCAGTTATAACGAAACAAGGAATGATGCTGTAGAATGATGTTGTTTGCACAATCTAAGATGGAGCTGATATACTGTACCATACTTAACTGATAATCAATTAGGAAAATAACTTGTATCACACACTCTCATGCTCAAATTTACTTAAAAAACAATACACCTATGGTATGTAGCCTACATGTACACACCACCTTACTTACGTGCACATATAGACATTGCTAAAATAGAGCCAGCATCCACCCACACACAGCGTACACATATACCATCGCTGGACTACTATTATTAGGTTAACTTAACGAAGAAAATACACAATCCATCACTATTAAATCTGTCTGAAACTATCTACAATAATAATGGGCCTTGTTGAGAGGTGATATGGTATTTTTTACTGTAAGATATCCTCATGCTCAGGAATCAAAGACTGAGAATGTAATACTACTGGGACTTAAGTGTAATGAAATGTTGAGTTGTGTCCTTTCCTGAAAAGAATCTGTAGGTTATTGAGAGACTATTTTATAAGATTATGTGTGACACTGAATGGTGAAAATTATGGTGTAATGGTGCATGTTTGTGACTGATTTTGTTTATTTCATATTTACAATGCCTCACTGTAAGTATTTGGTTCCATTCATGTTTTCATTTTGATAGTGTCAGGAAAAGAGCCTACATACAACCCATGACACAGAATGACAATTCTGCTACCAGCAATGAACAGCTAAAAAGCCAGGCAAATCACAAGAGATATCTGTGCTATCTGTCCAATTAACGGGCTTTATATGAAATCGCCCACTGAACTCTGTGCTCTAATAAAGTGCACTGGAACAAAAAGAATCTCTCAAAAGAACATCTGTGAGTTCCCGGAAAAAGATTTTCCTGTGTGTTGCTTTGAAGTGAACTGAAAATGTGCACTTTATGAAAGTTTGCTAAATTGGCTGAATGTAAAGGTTTTTTCAAAGGGGTGGGAAGTTAATTAGGCTCTATTGTCATGTTCATTTTTCTCATTTCACCAACATTAAATACATCGCTTTTTTTCCCCTCTCTGGCTCCCTGCCATGTTAAAATTTTCATTAGTAAGATTGCCATCCAAAAGGAGCACAGAGTTTAGCCCATACTGCAATATTATGTCTTGTCCAAAAATCCAAAAAGAGAAACTGCATCAGGATTCAGTCTTGCAATAGAAGATATTGCCAAAGAACAGAAATGCAATCCAATTTTTTTAAATTTGAACTTGCACATGTTTTTTTCATTTGAATGGCGTTCAGCTAGTCGAGAGACACTGATGAGTAGCTCTTGTTTAGGTCAACATGGAACCTGCTAAGCTTTTGTTAAAAGACTCTTATTCTCATGCAGTTTTTGTTTTCTATATTATGTGAAGTTATCAGGGCCCCAAGCAAGATTAGCCATGCTTGCCAATGCCTATACATGCCACTGCCACTCTTCACTGGTGAATGTGATGCACTCCATTCATTCCTCTCCATTTGGACATGCTCGCTGACATATTAGTTTGTCATGTTTGTCATTACAGCAGCTTTAATGTGGTGTTACTAAAGGGCTCTAAGACAATAACCGTGGCTTGTGAGGAAATTACTCTTCAATAACTTACATGATTACTTGGATTGTTCTCTCTGTGCACATCTGTTTTCATTATTTGTGAACTTGATATACAGTAGTTTGAGAGGAGTCAAATTGGGTTATAACCTCCATAAAACCATTCTCCAATAACTGGGTCAAATCAAATGGGAATAAACTCACAAGCTCTTTTATTATTTTTTATAAGAATTCTCCTTGAATCTATGCATATCTTAGTGGGAAAAGAACTTTCATGATAGAGATTTTACAAAGAGAACCTACTTTCAAGGTTATCATGACATTTGCTTTCACTGCACCAGGCACTTTCCACAAAGATG
>OMOV01088621.1:0-10303 GCA_900312565.1 Beryx splendens | reverse complement strand
GCTCTCTCGCTCTCTCGCTCTCGCTCTCTCTCTCTCTCTCTCTCTCGCCCTCTCGCTCTCTCGCTCTCTCTCTCGTCCAGCAGCTTTTATGTTACTACAACCCTTAGGTCACAAGTTACAGCTGAATAAAATGCACAGCAAAATTGGATAGATCGTTGGGAATAATATGGCTTAACTCAGGATAGACAGCTAGTTAAATAAATAGACATTTGGAAGGTGACGCCAAATTGTGTCTCTTCTTTCTTCTCTCTCTCTCTCTCTCTCTCTCTCTCTCTCTCTCTCTCTCTCTCTCTCTCTCTCTGTGTCTCTCTCTGTCTCTCTCTCCCTATCTCTCTCTCTCTCCCTATCTCTCTCTCTCTCTCCCTCTGTCTCTCTCTCTCTGTCTCTCTCTCCCTCTCTGGTAGAGAGGGGATGCTGTGACTTTGCAGCAAAGCTCGCTCACTCAGGCAGTGCTCCAGCAGATCACTGCTCTCTCTGCCACGGCCCTAATCGAGTTCTCTATAGTCTGTCACGTTGTGTACAAGCCGGCATGCTGCAGGTGATATGGAGAAGCTAGCGAGAGGCACCGGTAAAACCCACTGGAATTACATGGTGCAAAAAAAAGAAGAAAAAATAAATAAAAGAAAATTCACCCTAATGTGTCCATACGCAACTGCAGGCGTTAATAAGTAAATTCACATTCTGCATGCTCCTTCCAGGGCTTTTAAAATGCTTGATGAGGGACTTATCTGCACCTTAGACCAGTGGTTCCTTGGGTGACGGTGATTTAGAAAATATATATTTCTAATGTAGGCTATTTATTGATTGATTATGCTTTCAAATTTTATTTTTATAAATGATTTTTCTTGTGAAATAATGAGTATTTGCAGCCTCTAGGCGTTTTCCAATAATCAGCCAAATAAAACAGCTTGAGAGGGGGGAATAAAAATCATTCTTTGGTGTCAAAGGTCACCAATATGCGTGTTTACGCCTGCAGCAGTGGGTAGGCATCACTTTAGACGGGCAAGAGCCACAAATGTTGAGAACCGGTAGATATACAGTGTATTGATTGGTAATGCATCTTAAACATAGCTAGGAATGCTGTGTGTGCTTTTCTGCAACATGCTATGCCACAACTATTTTGCTGTGACATTTATTTAAATGTAAATGTATCTGTATGCTCTGTGTGTAGTAACAAGTGGCAATTTTCTGTTTTCACTGTGCTGGTGGACATCTGGAGATCCCAGTGGAGACAGCTCATAGACAGCAGCATGATGAGAGGACAAAATGTTGTGATGCATCAGTAGAACCAAGAGAGGAATGAAAATAAAGACTGTCCTCTAGTGGTGAGTCTGAGATTTGTCCCGTTGGAGAGTTTAATCTAGAGATAGCTGCCACACTGGTGGATATTTGCACTAGTATATAAAATAGATAGATAAATAGAATTGCCATTGGCTTCACTGTATTTTATGCACACATGGAAATTTGTCTTGGCTTCATTACGATTAAATGAAGGGCAAATACTGCATCCCAAATCAAATTAAACTAAGTAGCAGGGATGCAAAATGGCTTCCGCAGAGGGAGCTGTGGCATCAGATGAAATCACAGGATCAGTAATTGACTACTATATGTTGTACCTGTTTCTTGGCTTGAATCAGTAATCAACTAAAGAGTAAGCTCTAGAGGGATATTTGCCTAATCAGCAATCACCATCAAGCACTCATTCACCATCGCAGTGATTAGTACACAGACTGTATTGATCTAGCTAAAGTGATTGATAACGTTTTAATGGTGCAGGCAATGCGAGTGCGAGTCAATGTTCAGTATCCTCCACAGATAAGGTAAGGGGAGAAGCAGGGAACGATAACCTACCTTGGATCGTACATTATTGAAATGGTACCGCATCACACTAAGAGATGCATTAAGGGAGAGTGATAGATAAAGAGTGAGCAAGCGAGAGAAAGACAAAAAATATATAGAGGTGGAATTCTCCTGTTTGACTTGAAAGCACATAAATCAGCATGTTCAGACAGTTTCCTAGCCAAGCATCAGGCACACTGTGTCTGTTTCTTTGTGAATCCTTGTCTTCACTTAAGATCAGGCACAAAATACACAACTGAAAATAGAAAATGGCTTATCATCGCAATAAGACCCATTTGCTTAGTTGTTGGGCTCTATAATAGACCATTGAAGCTGTTCTTCCAAAAGGCCTTGAAACAAAATTCTAGTTATATATATGGTATAGTTATATGCAGTTACCAATGACAGAAATAGAAATTAGAAATTGCCAATTGGCAGAAGTTACTCACAGCAGAAACATGTTTGTTTTTTATTTATTTTATTTGACCTTTATTTATCCAGGTTAGCCTCATTGAGATTAAGAATCTCTTTTTCAAGAGGGACCTGGCCAAGAAAAGCAGCACAAAGTTACAGATGCCACAACAAACATCTCATCACATTACAGCATTATACATGATCAACAAACATTCAATATTTCATATAAAAGCAATTTAAACTATGAGGAAAAACAAAGTGAAAAACTCCACTCCATCACCAACATTTGAAGACCCAGAGTAAAGAGCAGACTGGAGTTCATTTTTGCAGAACCACCATTCATTTTCTCTCCAGGCAAATCTGTGAAAGTGCCCCAGAAAATGAAACGTAGAATACTAGAAGCCTCATTTGTCTTGGTGATATGTATTGACATGGTGCCTGGGATGGATGGTGAAACAAATTGGAGCTGAGGCCAGTGAGGGGACATAATGGATACAGTCGGCTGGTCATCTGGTAAAAGCATATAGGAGACCTGGACTCTTACTGGAAAGGTGGGAGGCGTTTGGGGACCTAAATGAAAATGTTCTTTGATAATGTTCTTGGTCCCATATTGCTCAGTGGATAGAGAATGACACTGACAGGGTGAGGGGCGTGACTCCCACTGGGGGAGCTTTGCTAAAAATATATGCACTTATGGTTTTGACACTCTGGTTAAAGTGTCCACTGAAAGGCTGTGGGTCTTATCCTTAATCGAATGTATCACGATTTCAAGGTAATATGATAAAAAATAAATTATATTACATAAAATATTTTTTCTTTTGAATCTCTCCAAAAAAGTGGAGAAAATGAATAGCAACAGATTTTTGATGTGAAACCTTTTCATAAATCACAGCTTAACATGGATCTGACTGGCACTGCTACGTGCACTATGGGTGTGGACCAGCAGAGTGTATAGGGGAAATAAATCCACCAAAAATATTTGACCTACATTATGCAGTTTCTCTCAGCTCTATGGGATGCATTCCCTTCCTTAACATGTGAAAGTATTTGTAATCATTCAGTGTTGAGACTATTCCAGATGTGGAGAGACTATATTTGAAATACATTAAATAGCAGGTCTATTAAAGTAAATAATGCTGTAGCACATGAATCATACACATTTCAAATAGTCCAAGAACTGAAGGCCATTGTCAGTCATATTTTTTACATAGGTCTGCAGCATGGCAGTGGGATCTTTCGAGGAACAGTTAAGTAAATAATAATAATAAAAACATCATGAAGTAGCCGCTCAAGTGTTGATCATAATGGGGAATCAGTGGTTCATATGACCGAATTGTGTAAATATGGCAAAGTCCTATAGGAGCTAATATCAAAGTTTAATTTACTGCAACAAATTATTCAAAACACCAAAGACAGAATCAAGAATAACTGACCATTATTTTTCACAGTTATCTGGTAAGTGTGTAAAGCTGCTTCTTGAAATACCTCTCAGGAACAGATCAAAGTCTAATAATGAAGGTAGAAGATGAAGAATTGTATTTTCTCAGCAGACGCTGTGATCATCATAAAACCATCTGGACCAAGTGCAACCTTTCCACTGGATAAAACACGAGAACATCTGGCGGCAATTACGTATACAGGACTCCTACAGGTTTCCCTTTACAGTATTTTCTTCCTACATTTCTTCACTGGATTTGATGTTCTGGTCGGTGTTCAATTAATCAAGATTAATCATCACACCAACATACAGTATCTCACAACATGAGACGCTGTATTAACATGTAGAAAATGTGTATTGGGAGTCGACTGCAGTTTTGTTTCCATTCTTTTCCTGACTTTTCGTCCAATTCCCAATCAATACCTGGAAATGGTAAAAGTAATTTTCTACATTTCCTCCCCCAATAGCAACTCAGTCTACAGTACTGAAGCACCGCAAGGATGGAGTTCTCATACTATACTACCACGGTCTTTTAAAATATATTGACAATATGGCATAGTTCAATGATAGTGAAACACTATGGGAGCATATTATAGTGTGCAAGCTTTGACTTTTGACTTTTTCACAGCAGCAGACATCAAACAGTGTAGGCAGGGTGGAGAGGGCCACCTGTGATGTTAAACTGCTATCAGTAGCAGTAACGCTTCAGGTGCAGCCTTGGTAGAGGATCTTTCCTGCACCTATTTAGCAGCACATAGTTTTTCAAATGTTGTAAAATGGAACTGAGAATACACCTGGATGCCAGCTCTTTCCTCACACTTTGTGATAGCAGAGTAAAGAAATCTTGTTCACACCTGGAAACAGGCCGTACGTAGTAAGACAGTAGACAATATGCAAAGCAAAGCAGGTCACAGTGAATATTAGAGAGTGATGTAATGCAGTGGACTGCACAAACACAGTAGCATGTTTACTGTCAGTTATTTTTAGTGACTTGGCTAAAAAAAACAACTGAAATTTTTCTAGAAATAACGCTACAGAACATGCAGTAAAACATATTTACACAAATTTAGAGATGGCAATTTGGGTCATGTTGCTATCTATCAACTGATATTAGCCATTATTTCAAGGTGTAAAATATTGTTCATGTCTGTAATTTCACAATCTAGATGACAGTTACAGGTACAGTAACTGACAGATTAAAATGAGTATTTTTCAGATTACTGTAACCCTGTTACATCTGATCAACTCTTCCCCAACAGGAGACTAGTTCTAGTTAGACCACAGGACTCGGTGAAGCTCAATGGACTTTTTCTGGTCACACAAGGTGCCAATGACATGGAAAAACATAGCAAAATATATTCAAATATTTTAATAATAAGCATGACAAACATTCAGTCTGGGGTTAAGTCCCCCCCACTTGGTAGCAGCGTTGCATCAGACCCGTCCTTAGTGCTGTGCTGGTTGTTTCTGTGATGTAGACAGATCAATGTTGTGATAATGATTAATCAATAAGCCTCAAGGCCCTCGAACCAAGGAAATAAAACAGAATTACTACTCCAATCTCTGACACAGAGCTGGTTCTTCTACCGTTACCTCACTGGAGTCATGGAAACACACATCAACAGTCTTGGTTCTATCAGCAGCAGTTATGGTACAAATTTTCAATTATTCCAGATGAAAGGTGAAGGTGATTAAAGGTGCATTGTACAGAAGTAGCCACTGGGAAGGAACCCCCTTCATGCATTCATCCTGTGTCTGTAGCCTACATTAATACTAAAAGAAAGCAAAACTTGATTTTTGCGATTTGAGATGGAGCAAAAGTGCAGCAGTGGTTCAGCAAGCATGGGGAAAACTTTCAGATCAATATTCCTTAAATATTGTGCCTTGATATTTATGATGATATGAACTCATGGCATCACATCTGTATGAGAAAAACATTCCAGTCACGCACCCACTATGTTTGAGCAGTGGACTTTGCAATATAAGCCACATTAATATTCTGTGTTGCTTAGTGGCGCCATTTTCAAAATGAGTAGGCAGTAATTTGATAGATTACCTTTAGTATAATGTCAATGACAGCAAAGGAAAATCAGAAGCAACCATAAACCATCAATTTGGTCATAAATCTGTGAAAAAAGTTAAAACACATAATTCACTTAGCTAAAATAACATATTCTGACTCCATTTTCGAGTCTATAGTGGTGAACCTAAAATGCAGATTTGAGATCGACACCATATAGCTCTGATATTTGCTGCTTGTCCTTGCGCCAGGTCAAAACTGGACAAGGAGAGGCTCCTGCTCAACTGATGTTGCCTCTCCGTCATTGTTGCCCGGGATTTGTCATTTCCTCTGTACCACCGATGTCTTAAAGCTAATCCTGGGAGCTTTGTGATTCTTGACTGAGCATCCCATTCCTCTTAATGAATGTCGGGAGTGTTAAATGTCCTGTCGTCCATAAGGTCATCCCTTTAAATGTCAACAGGCAAAGAGAGAATGAGAGAAAGAGAGAGACAGAGACAGACAAGGAGAGAGAGTAATACCTCAGCCGTCCCTGGGCTCATACATCTTATTGATCATCCTCAGTTTGCCTAGATCAGAAAGTAGATGATTCCTGCTGAACATGCAGAAACAAACACCTGGATGAGGGAATTATTTTAGACTTAAAGTTGCACTAGGCAAGATTTTTATGTAAAAAAAAAAATCTATATCACAGATTAGGGCTGCAACAGAGAAGCGTGTCACATCCCCAGTAATTGAGATGTCATAGATTTGCCCTATTTGGTATGGGCACTGGTGCACAGGAGGTGATGAACCAAAACTTGAGAGGAAAATACAAAACTTTTTCCGAAACAGCAGCAAGCAAGCACTGCGTCCAGAGAAACTCACCAGTGATGGTTGAACCTATTGGGAAAGTTTTTTTTTTTGCCATCTCCACCTCTACCAGCCAGTAAGGAGAATAAATTTAGGTCTGCAGTTTTGCATTACATGATTTCTGGGTAATGAAGTCCTTCAAACTTAAAAAAAAATTCAAGCAGTTATCTTCCACTGCCACCACATTGTGAAGTTGCCTAATGCAGTAAAAACAAGAAGCATATGCAATTCGGTCTACCTCAACAACAACACAGAAACTGAAATAGCTGAGATGCACACGCACGAACACACACACGCACACACACAAACGTCCTTCTATTCCATCCAAACCCTCCTGAAGATTTGCATGTAATTAGAGGCGGTGCGGAGGTGCAGCGGTAAGTACAGAGCCTGGGCCTGCTAGATAAGGTAGGATGCAGCCGCCATGCTGCCTTCCCCAGTCAGACGCCAACACCACCGGCACCAAGACACTCCTGCTGGGGACGGAGCTGGAGTGTTTGCATGTACGTGTTCGCTTGGGGTAAAGTGTGTGTGCATGTGTACTAGGGTTGGACCGATACAATGCTGATATTTTTGGATTGAAGAAGTCGATATTTTGTACCAGTATTCTGCACAATTCTGTACGCAAAGAAAATTCTTTGTTTCCCCCAGATTTGTATTCTTTGCAGGACGGCAAAAACCCAGACTAATGAAATTCTTTTTAGGTTAACAGTTCCTTAACGCAGAGGTTTACAGACTGACACCACCTGAAGCTGTTGGATGAGATCATACCCTCAACACCATCATATCAGTGGTGGATGACATAGATTTTTATTGAAAGGCCAATACTGGAGAAGGGAAGGGAAAGGGAAGGGGGGGAAAAGCAAGAAAAACATAAAAGGCCATTATCGGCCACTTTAAGGCCATCATAACCCTGCACGGCTCTCTCAGGCGGTGGAGGGACATGTGTGTGTGTGTGTGGTTTATATGAAAGTGTAACCAATGGTCATTTGCTGTTGGCTACTAGCAGGTATACTTAACATTTAGTACTTCCCTCACCAGCACCATGCAACCAAAAAAGTTGAATATGCACTGTATTTTGTGATCTGCAATTTGACTTATTGCACTTTAGGAGTGAGTTGGGTAAACTTTAACTTAAACCTTTATTGTACCTGTAGCAGAAATTTGGTTTGCAGACAGGATTTAAAATAGCACAATAAACAGAATGACAATACATCGGATAACATTAGTCAAAAACATGTGACTGCTACAGAATGGGGTTACAGAAGTGCAAAAAGAGACGGAGAAAGAAATTGTGTATGTATTAGAGAGAGAGAGAGGGAGATTGAGTACATGTGTGAAGAAAATGTGTGTATAGTAGGCCTCATACATTCTCCTTCTCAGTCATACACAAACACTTACACACAGATGTGTGTGTGTTTGCCCATCTGTGTCAGTGTATATCCCTGTGTGTGTGCACGTGTTCATCTGCTTTCACAGTAAGCCTCCAGGAGGTATCTATCTGCGCACGTGGGTTATCAGCTGTCAAACACAGCCATTGAGGAAATTAATGAATCCAAAACAGAAGAGCAGGTGCTACAGAATCAACAGAGAGAATAAGTGACTCTAGCAGGAGGTGGAGGCGCACGCTTCTACAGACTCGCATTCGGGGGAAAACAATTTCATGCCTGTGGCTATTGTGCCAAAGCAAGAGCTATTACCTCAAATAATAACAGCATTTATCCCTCCATGCACAAGGAGTGGAAGAGCTGCAGTGTTCACCGTGTGGAAATTGATATGCAGATATATAGCACAATATGTGATACCAGAGCAAATCAAGCCACTGAAGCCCATCTGTGAAGAATGATTGCATAGGGGCCCAATGACAATGCAATCGCAAAAGCGGTCATTTGAATCTGCATTACAGCTGAAGTGCTGACAGCGTATGGGTTCAGCCACCGGCTCGAGACAGGAAGGTTTTCAGAGTCCACCCATGTTCAGTACTACAACCACATCGGAAGATTTGTTTTACTAATGAAACTGATGCGATGAAACTGTGATCAGTTGGACCACTCCTGCTGCCTAACGACAAACTCTTAATTAGGAACACCTGATAGAATAAACAGGCATCCCGATGCTTTTCTTTACTAGGGCCTGTAAAAAACATTTTCTCCCACAGTATGGTGTGAGATTCAAAACTAAGTTACCACTACATCTACTCAATTACTAAGTATGGTACAGGTATGGTACACACTTGCCTGTCTGTGTGAGTAGAATCTACCCTGAATGAAGTAAGGAAGTGCAAATAGACACCAGGCACAGAGCTGGAGAGATGGATGGATGACTGATAGCTAGACAGACAGATAAATGAACAGTTATAATGGAATTACAGTTATATCGACTGTTGTGATTTCCATTTTCCAAAAGGCTGCAATTTTTCATCAGAGAGAAATACATTTCAGATGAATTCCTAAACAAGATGCTGAGCAGAGACCATCAACAAATCAGGCTGCATGTTAATGGAAATCCTATTAACGCTGAGCAAGTCCCATAAGTAATGATTTAGTAAGATGGAAGAAGTGTATTTTCGCAATTTGCTGCTGTATTAAATCCGTCAAGAATGCAGGTTTTTTTTTATGATGCACTGATAACGACAACAAAGACAATGCACAGTAACAACACCACAGTGCTTTGCTGATGTGTTAGCTTGCTTTTGTGTCTAATCCCTCCAGCACTGTAGTAAAGATGGCTGCAGCGGGCTTCCACTCCTCCAGCTGCTTCACTTCCTCTATCTCCTCTTGTTTGTCACGGAGCCTCTTTTTCTCTAAATAGGGCATGCTGCAAATAAAGGCAATACAACATGAGCAGTTTGAGGAGTGTTTTCTCATTCCAGAAAAATTGGATTCATGTGTTTTTAAAGTGTATTGTACTTTGTATCTTTGAAATTGATCTCGTTTACCTTCTGATGTGTGTTATTTTACTGCTTTTGCATTCCTCGTTACAGCATCTTTTATTTGTTTACATCATCAACATTTCCTGCTTCACCAAATTGATTGAGAGTGAAAGTATACAATACAATTAAAAAAGTAAAATTGGTTTTGGGCCGGTTTTACCTCTAAAGGCTTAATCCCAAAGGAGAATAGCAATGCTGCTCATATTTAGCTGTTGAGGAAATGTGTGTCTGGAGATGCATAAAATATATTAACTGTTGGGCTTTCAGATTGGGATCCAGGCCCATGAAATTACACAATGTTCCATTTATTTCCCACTCACCGGGTCTTGGTAGAAGCCTGGAGAGGAATGAAGGTGTCTGTTTTGATGTTTGACATCGTCCTGTAAAGAGGATCATTTCACTGTCAGCAGTCTGGTTGTAAAACTGTTGGTTTCCACACTTCACAGGACAATCGTGACACAAAACACTGTCATATGTGAAATCATATGCTGTTGTCTTCACCCTCCTGCTTTTCCCTTCCACTTCAATGATAAAAAAAGACAATTGCCCCATCTGCTGGTCGAAGGCATTACATTACAGCTCCCATTTTCACAAAATCAACACTATGGTAGAATTTGTACTTTTTTTCTAGTTTTTTTCTAAACTGTAAAAAAAAAAAGGGGAAAAAAGGTGTTTCGTTTCTCACCCAAAGTTGCTGCGAGGTAATGTGGAGCCTAACTTGTGGAAGCCGGGGCTGTATTCAGGGGAGCGGTACGGTCTGGCACCTATTACTGCATGGCAGGTTAAAGTGCCTGAGTAACACATTGAC
>OMOV01088620.1:0-15900 GCA_900312565.1 Beryx splendens | reverse complement strand
CATATGTAAACAATATCAGCGGAGGCAGACAAGATGTCTGGTGTGAAAAAAAGACCAGTGGTGATAATGAGGGGGGGGGGGGGGGGGGTGTTGTCGAATATAGTGCGCTACACAAACTGGATGTAGCTCTGTGTCAGACAGCTGCTATATCTATTAAATGTCACTGAGACACCGGAAGAGAAGTGAATAGGTTCTTTGGTGTGAGCACTGTTTTAATAGCCAAAATACCTTACTATGTGTGGATCACCAGACTACAGAGAGACTGGAGGCTACTGTTACAGGGGGGTTTACATTTAGCTACACCATTACAGCATGCAGCTGTGACAGAGGGATGTGTGGGTTACAACAAATGGACACAAATATAACTTAGTGCACTTCTTGGCGAGCCACGTATACCTTTTTAAAGATGGGTAGATTATATGATTATTATGAATAGGACAGACAACTTGTGTGGAAGTTAACATGCATGTTAGCACGTATAGATCAGCCTTTCCTCCATTTGTATAACAACAACGGTTTTAGAAGGATCACAGAAACATGTGCAAATCCCTATATTATGGAGAATTATAGTAATATCATAGGGGATAAAAATACCATGGAATATAGTGCTTTTTCGTTTGGGTCATTGCAGAATAGTAAATCTACTGTAGTCCAGCCACAACTAAGGAAATACAGTGATAATAAACCGATCAATATTCAAACTTTAGGGTGAAATAAATAGGTCTGGGAGATCAGATGAAATTGCTGCAGTGGTGCAAGAAACGTGCTTTCCAGCCGGTCATACTCACAGAGTGACTGTCCTGTTGGGGAAGGAGTCTGGGGGTAACACCTGATGGAGCTCCATGTTGCTGCAGACCACTTTCCTGTCCGACGGCAGGCTTTTCCCGGCGCTTTTTGAGCGTTCGTCATATGATTTGCAATCAGATGATACGGCCGAGCCACCGCCGCCGCCGAGCAGCAAAACCACAAACAACTGCAACAGATCCACCCTCATTTTTTCACACACGTCTAGGAAAACCACTGCGGCACTGGCAAAGAAAATGTGTTAATAATAAACAGGACGCGCGGCCGACTCGCTAGGACACTCAACAGACCCCGTTAAAAACACAAATGAAACATCTGCCATGCTGCAAATATCTTGTTTGACTCGAATGGACCTTCCGCCTCCATTTCACGCAAGGCTTTCGCTTTGCTCGGCGGCATTCAACCCGACAGAGGTGTCCTTCTTTGTTCGCCAAACGACTCATTTATAATGCCCTCTCCGTCCCGGTGCGGTGCTCGCTTCCCCCGACATCGCCACCGCGCAGTTTTAACGGTTGAACGTGTGTCCAGTGGTTATTAAAGAAGTTGTCCAGGCGGTGAAGGGGTTTCTTTGTTGGCCATAGCGCGGATCCAAGTGAGAGCGTTGTCTGCTCCACGGGAGACGGCTGCAGGCATCCCAGGTTATCAACACCACCGCTCACCAACTTCAGCAAACCCCCGGCCGAAGCTTTTCAAACTTTCTCACGGATATTCCCCGGAGTCCTGGGACTTGTAGACTGAACCAAACAAGAGCAAGCACACTATCCCCCCTTTCTCTCGCCCTCTCTCTCTTCAGATTTTCTCCCCCGAAGAAGAAATGGTATCCAGTTTTAGTTCCAAGAGGAAATAATGCTGCTCAGGGGGGAAAACGCACGAGCGCAAAAACAGCCGTTCCCGAGTTGAAAGTCGAGTGTAAATCCTCAACGAACGACGCAGACTAAGCCAGATCCCTCGATGGAGCGTATCCAAAAACGGTTGTTATTGTGGCTCTTTTTCGGCCCCCTCTCTCTTTGGAAAGTATTTACAGCCAGTTCTCTATCCATTGAGAAGTCCTCTCCCATGGTCCTGCCCCGGGCTTCACCAGTGTCAAGTCTGATAGAAAAGACAACAGTACATCCGGTCCAGGATTTCAAAATAAAACCCTTAGTAACGAATATCCGTCAGCAAAGCGGCAACGAAAAGAAAATGGTCATATTTAAGCAGGATTCAGAAGCAGATCAAATACAAGTGTTGTTTTTAACATGTTGGTTTACTTTGAGTGATTCCTCTGAGTATCTTGATACGAGTTTTGTCATTCTGTTCACCGCATTTACGTTACTTGTTTTGGTGAACGGAGGAACTTCCTGTCTGGTACGGAGCCCCCGGGGGCCACTTGGTTATTAAAAAGAAAACAGTCGATGTGTACTCTCCGTTTTAGAACTCATATTCAATATTCAATATTATGTCCGCGCAGTTTTATAAACTGTGCTCTCAAAGTAACTTTCCCGACAGCAAACGGCTGCGTCAAGTCAGCGAGAGTCACAGGTCAGAATAATGCCGGAAGTTAGGAGTTTGCCTTCAAAATAAAAGCGCAACATTTGTCACTGCATTGTATTTCTTGATGAAAGAGTGCATTACAGAGAGGTACATTTAAACCTTAAATCATTGAACTTCTGGCATTAATGTGCCTATTTCTGTATGGCTGGAATATTTGACAGCTCATGAATGGTCTGCTCCAGGAAAGGTTTCTTTGAAGGCAGGGATTAACCATGGGCAAAGTTTGTAAAACTGAGATCAAAGAGTAACTAAACCCCAAGCCCTAATTTATGGTGTAGCCTGACACCTAATGGTGAAATGAAAGGTTCTGCTATTGGCTGGTCTTTGTGCCAGGTGATGTCACCAACTGTTGTACTCTAGGTTTAAAAAAATGATATTACATATTTCCACGTCTCCCAGCAACTGCCCCTCCGGTGATTATTTTTCCCAAAAGTGAAATTTAACTCGGTTGTTTTGAAGGCAACCTCGCTTACCTCACTTACCTTATTCGAGGCAATTGTGGTTATTTTAATCAAAACCCATGACATCACTACAACCTTTCACTCATAGGGCCTGCCTCGCCATTTGCGGACAGCATAAAAGGGTAAAATAAAGTTTAATACAACAGCTTCAGACGCTGTCAAACCATGAAACAATGTTTAACTATCCTATCTATCTTATCTTATCTATTTTATAGAGAATTCAGCCAAAAAAAAAATCACTAACATAGTGAGTTTGTAGGCTAGTGGCATTATCCTACTTTATATTTCTTTTCCCATGTTATATCACTATTATACTCCTGTATATACTCATGTTTATAATATCCATCTAAAATGTGTTTTAATTAGATTATAGGCTATTATGAATTCGTTAGATCTACTTATAGTTGTTTTTCGTAAGAGAAGTAGGCTACTTGTTGGAAACATTTGACCCTAAATGTGGTGTTATACAGTTTTTCCAGTTCATTCGTTTACAAAATATATCACCAGAGACATTTTTTTTAATAATCCCTAATCGAGTTGTTTTAAACAAACCAACAGCATATCCATTGCTTGCCCAGCTATAATGTAAGCCTATCTCCTCCTATTATTTCCTCTCCATCCAGCCTCTTCTCTTCTGTTTGACTGTCTTCAAACAAGTTCAGGCTAGCTTGCAATAACCAATAGATGAAAAATGAATTCACATGTGGAGCAAAACAATATCCTTGTATAACACTGACGTCAGGGGAACGTTTCTGCCGAAGAAGAGGGTTTGTTTGCCAGAGGGCGATTCGTCTCCCCGTTCTTTGTTATGATCAGGTGGAGCGAGTGACTTCATTTTAGAGAGAACTGAACTATAGTCTAACCTTGTAGTGATCACAGGCCAGGGAACCTAGAGCCTGAGGCCATGATGCTTTTACCTCCATTAGTCTGGGTTTGATTTCAGGACCTTGGAGGGGCTTGACGTTCACTGAAAGGAGTTTGTCTGCAAACAAGAGACTTTTGCTGAACTCCTCTCAATACAATGTGAAATGTTATTTAAGTTGCTACAATTAAAGCAAGAGTTAAGCATTTAGTCCGTCATCATATGGGCAGAACAAAAGTCTGCAGCAAAGAAACTTAGGCCTGTATCGGGAAAAATTCAATTTATTTGATTGTTTTTTTAATCTCCACATTCAAACATTATATTTTTTTACACTGACATCTCCCACAATAATGTAACCTATGGTATGCATGTTTTTTGTCATATTATAACTTACTCCAAAATATAGGGAAAATGTCTCAAAAAACTCTTATGGCCGTAAAGATAACCAGCAGCGCTCTAATAGAAATAATGACTGAACACATTGGATTATTCGGATGAATAAAATGTCTTAAAGGGTGAAATAACACAGGCCTATCCCCAAAATGACCTCTTCATCATAATGCAGAGCTGTCATGTTGTCTAAAGTGTGTTGCATGTGACATTTTTGCACTCCATAGAGGATGTTGAAAATGCTACAAATTGAACAAAAAACAATGGCAAAGGCCTAATGCTTACCAGTTATTATGCTCAATGTAACAGAGGAAGGATCACTATTTTTTTTCTAAGTTTGTAAGGGGACCTGCGTCCGAAGCATCGTGCCGGTGATGATCGCTGTGGGACAATAACACGAAATGGAGGCGAATATACAAAAATACAACAATACAGTGATTACCTATTGAATTAGATACTAGAGGGGTGTAATGGATTACATGTAATCTGATGGGATTGCAGTCTGACTGGAAAAAAGACGGTATTCCATTACAATTATTGCAACTGCAAAAAAATAGACAATTTCTTATGTGATTTATGTTTGAATAGAGAAAGGGCTATTTTGTTTTATGTGATTTATGTGTGAAAAGAGATCATACACATGGTAACATCACTGCAAGTAATTTTAAGGTGGAATAAGATTTGCCTATAACGTTACACAGTATATCACCTCTTCATGATACTTTTCTGTTGGATCTCTGCTCGAATTAGCTAATTTACGCCTCTACTGTGAAAATGACATGACTGTGCCAATTACATGCCACCATAACGCCAGAGTAGGCTACTTGTGTAGGAGAGAAGTTATATGATGTTGTTGCATTGAAATGGCCCTTTAAATAATGGTTAATCATAGCTGAAGAGAAAACTTTTCCCCCATTCATCTTCCTTGCTACATGCACAGGTAGGCTACATGAATATAAATTCATTAAATTCACTAAATCCTAGGATATGGCAAAGTGCTTGCATCTTAAACCATTTCCCGAACAAACCAATATATACTATGTTTTGGGGGTACAAAGTGGCGCAATAACTGATAACAATGATTTTAGAAAATCAGCACTATTAATTATTAGCACAATTAAGGTGTAATTGCTGATTGGTTACTTTTGATAGAAACATTGTTTTTCCATCAGACCCTCTTTCCTTTAACGTGTTTTACTGACATTTGATTGAAATAAGGAATATGTAACGTTAACTTAGCTAACCTAGTTAGCTTAAGTGGACACTAGCTAATGTTAGCTAACATACATTTGCTGTGAACTTAAAACTTCCCTCCAGTTTTAGAGTAGCACTTACTGACAGTTACAGCCACAACAACGGCAATAAGGATTTGTTTTGTAACAGCTGTTATTTGAGAGATGTCCTATTAATAAATTTGTGACCGTGGATGAAGCGACAGGTGTGATTGAATTTTCTGACTCCCCCGCAGAATCTGACTCCCTCATCAAGAGGGAAGCTGCACTGAGTATCAAGTATCAAGTGAAATAAATTACTTCCCCCTTGTGGACACTAACATAATAGACAATTCTGGCCCCAGACAGTGATTGTAAATTAAAGATTACATTAAATATCCTTGAAATTTCATTCTGCATCTTCTCAGATACTATGATTTAATTGTAATCCTTCTCACATCAATGAATTCACCATTAACTATTAACATGAACAGTTTACGATGTTGTATATGGTATCATTGTAATCCTTGACCATGAAAACATAGGGGTAAACATCACCTTTTCTGTGTTATCACGTGTGGTTCAGGAGATATGATGCAAAATACATAATTCGGTTATGGCGGAAAGTAAAATGGCCGCCACGAGGCGTTTTTGAGATGGCTCCATTTCTGAAGATGTTCAGGGCCCCAAACTGTACAGGTGTACCAAGTTTCATGCTTTTATGAAAAAGTGAACATTTCACCTCAAATTTGGCACATATATCACCTGGACTATTAAATAATCTTAAATGTATCCAGAAAGCGGAACCAACCAAGAAGCTCTATCCATGGTGCTGAAATGTAAGTGACTAGCAATTTTGTCCCTTTGATATACTGAACATGTAAGGTCAACAAAACAACTAATCTCAGTGAGGGTTGAGTAATATTAATCAATTCTACAATAAATATGTAATCAAACTGCGTCATATCCATCATATCAGAGGTGGACCACACTGACTGGACTGGATCTGATTTTTAATAAAAGGCCGTTGACCCCATATATTGGTTTAACCCTAATTCAAACAGTCTAATTTTGACCCCTATCTATCCATAAAATACGAACACTAGGCCTATATCTTTGAAAGGCAGTAGCAGTCGCAGCAGTGCAGCGAGTCATGACCGGTACGGGTCATGAGAAGATCATCATTGGCCAATGGAGCTGGTCTGGTCTCATGATATCCGGGCCAACCTGCGCAGTGCAAAACTGAAGTCCGCGAACAGCTCCAATGATGACGTAATAACCCAAGAGTGTACTGTGCTGCCTTCACGTGCTTACCGTAAGCTCACATTTTAACTTGTACAAGTTGTAAACACAACTATCAAGAGAGAGGAAAATTCGTTTTTTGGTGACTGTTGTTTTAATTTAGTAATCAAGCGGGCACAGTGTTAGGCTAGCCTACTTTTTGCTGCAGTGTCAGAATAAAGGGGAGAAAATGCGTATCAGGCATGTAATTAATGTTAAAGTCGAGTTAAGTGTGCATAAAATGAGTGAAAACTAAAAGTCAAACAAATAGCCAAGTGGAAATAGAAACATACAACAATGATAATTATTTACATAGCACGCCAAATAGTCACAAATAGGCCAATAATACAATTGACCACTTTTACCATCAGTTGTGTAGATGGCTTCCGCCTCCTAAACGTCACACCCTGGCAATGACTGTTGTTTCGTTCACGAGCGGAAAACTCGTAATATCCGACAGCTCGTGAAGGCAACATTACTCTTCCCTCCCTCTCTTTCGATCGAGAGCGCCTGTATCGCCCAGTGTCCAGTCCACGCGGATTCAAGATCATGTGTGAAGACAGATACGGTAGCGTGTAAACATGTAAAACAATGGATATAAAGAAGTGATTTGTTTCAGTTGGTCCAACTAATAAACATGTTCCCACGTGACTTCGCGTGGGGCGCGGGAACCGCTGCGTATCAAATAGAAGGTATGTAAACACAAGCAGCCTGTACCTGCTGCTGTAGCGAGCACACTCCATTCAAAAGACGAGGCATGGGTTCCTCCTGACGGTGGGGTTTTTAATAGGCCCAAATATATTAGATATATTACAGTCAGTTGTAACCCATAAGAATAGCTATCTCATCACCCTAATCAGTTCTGACAGACTTGGACCAGCAAACAAAAACGCATTATAAAAACACATTGCCGCACCCTTTCAAAAATAACTATGGTGATCCTATAATACATTTTAGAATGATGATGTACAAATGGTCAAAGCAAAAGCAAACACTATACCTAATATTCTGTAATATCATATGCAGTGATACTGTAGGAGATAAACAGGATACAGTCACAGTAAACTCTATTGTGTACTACAAAAACATAAGTCCCAATGGGAGTATTATAGTGTTGTTTCTTTACATTCCACCTCATTTTGTGCAATAAAACAGCGTTTATGTGTGTGTTGAGGTGGCTGGGATGCCGACGGCAAGGGACCGAGTATCTGGGACACGTTTTGTCATCATGAGAAAGGCAGAGTGTTTGGGGAGCAGAATGGAGATGTGGCCTGTAACAGCTATGAGCTGTGGGAGGAAGACCTGCGGTGCATCCAGCAGCTTGGACTGACGCACTACCGCCTGTCTCTCTCCTGGGCCCGCCTGCTGCCAGATGGGACCACACAGCATGTCAATCAAAAAGGTATTTCCATCACCCCATGAGACCCACGCCACAGTTCTATCCGTAACACACGGTGACAAGTCTGTTTGGGGAAGAGATTTCATCAGTGCAGGACAAAGAAACAGCTATTTTTGACTATTGTGGACAGTCTTAGTCCTGTTTTACCTTATTACCAGAGGTGTGATCAAGTCAGCTTTGCTTCAGACACAAGTCAGGCTCAAGTCTTGAGGCACAAGTCTCAAGTCTAAATATAGAACACCAAGTCACGTCAGAACAAATCAAGAGTCCAGAATCAGTTTATCTGAAAGAAAACTAAATATCTAGGACTTTTCAAAGCAATGTGGTTTTAATAGGATAAAAATGTGGTAGAGCATCATGAGATTTTAGAACCCTTTCAAGTCATCAAAGTACAAGTCAAGTCCCAAGTCACCAGAACCCAAGTCAAGTCAAGTATTCTCTTCATGCATCAAGTCTCAAGCAGTTAAAATTGTGATTCGAGTCTGACTTGAGTCCAAGTCATGTGACTGGAGTCACCTCTGCTTATTACCCATTTGCGACAATCCTTTCTATCTGTCCGACAGGTGTACAATACTACAACAAGGTGATTGATGATTTGCTGGCCTGTAACGTGTCACCCATGGTCACCCTTTACCACTTCGACTTGCCTCAAGCTCTCCAAGACCAGGGTGGCTGGAAATCGGAGGGTATAGCGGCCGTTTTCGACAGCTACGCCCGCTTCTGCTTCCAGACATTTGGGGACCGCGTCAAACTGTGGATCACCATCAACGAGCCGTACGTGTGCGCCAAACTGGGTCATGAAGACGGCGTCCACGCACCGGGGCTTAAAGAACCAGGGGTCGCCGCCTACCTGGTGGGCCATAACATGCTGCGCGCCCATGCCATGGCCTGGCACAGCTACAACTCCTTCTATAGGCCGGACCAGAGGGGTGCAGTGTCTCTGGCCATCAACAGTGACTGGGTGGAGCCATTACACCCAGGAAGCACAGAGGATATTGCTGCTACTGAGCGCTACCTCGCTTTCACACTGGGGTGGTTTGCCTGGCCGGTATTTGTCACCGGAGATTACCCAGAAGTCATGAGATCTGCCATTGACGCTCAAAGCAAGAAACTGGGATACAGCGGTGGCTCCAGACTGCCCAGCTTCTCCCAAGACGAGCCTGCCGTTTTGGGCACGGCTGACTTCTTCGCGTTAAACTACTACACGTCTCGTAAGGTGAAGCCGGGAGGAGGAGGGTGCGGGCAGGTGCTGTGTGTGAAGAGTGACCGAGATGCAGTAGACGTCTTGGACCCGTCCTGGCCAGTGTGCGGGGTGTCCTGGCTGGCTGTGGTGCCTCATGGCTTGAGGAAACTTCTCAAGTACATCAAGGTAAAAGCTCTACTAAGGCCTTCGTCATTTGGGATCATAACACGGCGGCTTGGCTTTCTAGACGGTGTACCGAAATTCAATTTTAAATTGTTGTTTATATTCTAGCAAGCCAGTGCCATTGCTAGAAAGATTTGTGGCTCCGAAATAAACATTCATCATGTTTCCACTGAACTTTTATTTATTCCATCGTATCGTGGTTGTATCGAATCGGTATTCGGCCATTTAGTCCTTGTCGCTAGGAAAAAAAGTCCAACAGGGCTCCATGTCCTTCACTTTGACTGTGAATTCAATCAGTCGAAATGTGAACTCATATTTTCTGTTTTTCTCTTACAATCAAACTGAACTGACAAACTAGGAAACAAATGGCCTCCAATCAAATGAGGAGAAAACTCTGACATTTGTTTAGTGTCTTGCTATCGATTTTGCATGCAGTAATCTCCTTTTAACACCCCCAGAAACACACTGATGCTCCATTAGTGCTGTCACATTGAATGAAGCGGTTATTTGGGCGAAAACTATTTGCAAACGAGCAATTTCCTGCTGTTGTGACTTGTCACAGACCATTAGGTTGAGCTTGGCAGTGTTGAAATGCAGCTAAACGGCACACTGTAGACCGCTCTGTCTCTCGCTGGAATGTTTGACAGCCGCCGATGCCTTGTTTGACTGCAGCGTCTGCCCCGTTGACTCTGCAGGACACTTTCCACAGCCCCGCGGTCTACATCACAGAGAACGGCTTCTCTCAGGTGGGGCCGCTGCAGATGGAGGATGTGCAGCGCTGTGAGTTTTACCAGGACACCGTCTTGGAGGTGGCTAAAGGTAATAACTGGGAAATCCTCTATATTGGATGTCTGCCACTGAAAATAAGTTTTCCACGACAGCTGTAATAGCGTCCAGGGATCAAGTGATGCCTAATACTATATTTTCTGGTTCTCCGGGGAATGGACTATGTTTACAATTAGGTATTCTGACTACATTTTACTATCCCAAATTGTCAGCACCCAATACATTTGCAATGTCACTGCTATCAGTTTCTGACTCAGTATCTTTTCCCCTTTTGCATAATGCTGTTGACACATTTTCCACCTCCTTCACTCATTTGCTGTCAAAACATCATTTATCATCAAGCCACTAACCACCGCCACATATAAATCCCCTCTTACTTTTTTTTTTCTAACCGTGCTGCATACCACTTTACCATGCTGCAGTCGCAGAAAATACAGCCAAGGAATGCATCTGCTCATACTGCGCAATGATGGAAGTGCAAGGTTTATATACGTTTCTCTCTGTAGAGGAACCACGTTCATGGTGTGTTAAGATGTTAATGTAAAACTCTAACAATGCATTATGCCATGTATTTTGAGTTATCTTTAATCCATGTACTTACCGATTGCAAAGAATTATGGGTAGTGTTATGTAAAAAAAAAAAACTTGGCTACTTGTTTTTCGTTCCTAGCAGCAGTTGTAGTTGAGCCTTTTTTGAATTTTGTATATTTTGTGGATTGTAAAGACATCTGGTCGACCATCTGATGAGGGAAACACTAGAATATGGCAGTGTGTCTTTATTTTCTGTTTCTTCAATAGGTAGGTGTAGTCACAGATCAGCATGTTACATATTCTATGCCACCACATATTCTATGCAACCTTTCATCATCTGATTAAAAGGTGTTGGCAAGAGATTAGATGTTGCCTGTATCCATGACAGTCGTAGAAAACACTGAAGCATGTAACTAGGCTAAGCTAGTTTTCACTTGCTGCAAATAAATCTTGGTATGCTTTGGAAAACTTAATAATGGCACCTCACTGATGCTAATCTCGTTATATGTCATCTCAGTAGTCATGGGGTAAATCAGTGGCTATGGCTGTGAAAATACAAGGAGAGTAAAAATCAAAGTCACATGTTCAAAATTACGACTCCTCTCCATGTTTCTTTGCCGTGTGTGTGTGTCCTTGTTTAGCCGCTGGAGAGGACGGGGTCGACGTCCGTGGGTATTTTGCGTGGTCACTCTTGGACAACTTTGAATGGGCCGATGGGTTCAGCGTGCGTTTTGGATTGTTCCATGTGGACTTCTCGGAGGCAGAGCGAACTCGAGCCATATACCGCTCTGGACAGGAGTATGCAAAGATCATCATGAAGCACAGATCTCAGACCAGTCCAGGTTTGCCCTCATGATGTACAATGAAGAAAACCTGCCATGTTTCACTTTTCCAGACATTCCTAATAAATTTGCAGTTTTATCCATACACATTTTGGCTGTTTCCTTAATTGATGTGCCAGATTTACTCCAGCTGGGTCTACTAATTATTTGAAATACTTGTCAAAGTTTGTTTTAGTCAAGCTTAAGTGCCAGATGGGTGGGGTTTGCCTTTTAGTGCAATCCTCATTGACAGAATAGTGTTTGGTAGCTTTCAGACAACATTCTCTGATTGGATGCATTTGACCCGGTGCTAAATATCAATACATGTGGCAAACTCCACCCATCTGGCCGTTGAACGATGCAAAACAAGAAAAGATTATTTGCAAATACTATCTGACCCACACTCACACATACATACACATTAGATTAACCAACCTAACACAGCTAAGCAAGTGGCACCTGCTTCATTATGGAACCACATTTTAAAGCACTGCCATTGTTTCTGAATGTCATTTCAATTCAGAAAATGTTTTGTAAAAAAACAACAAAAAAACAAGTAAGCTTATTTGGTTGTCCTCACAAGAAAATCTGACTTTGGCAGGGGGTTCGAGGACATGGCCAGAGAGTGTTAAGTTGATTCAACGGAATGGAAATTAGTATTCTATCCTGCCCAATTCCCAGTCAATCTGTACAAGGAGGTTTATGGAGAGGGGAGAATTCCCCACACAGTGGGCCAAGCCAGCTGTAAGCCTTCCAGACCAAGCTGCTGCTGCCAGCACAGAGGGCGGGGGGAGCGACGTGTGCGAGTGCTGCATGCGTGTCAGTAGAAATATCATGGTATCACTTTGGAAAAGAGCGGTTATTTGTGTGTGCACGTGTGCGCCTCATGCATGTACCTGTGCTGGCAGTCTTATCTGTTTCTCTAACATTGTGTCTCCCACTAAAGCCCCCTACAAGAGTCAGATGATGGCGCCTTTGATATCCAGCCCTCATGCTGAAACTGAAGACACAATACCTGGCATTGTCCTCTGTGGAGGTTTCAGGTTGACTGGAAGCTTGATATAAGACTATAAGAGGAAACCATACAGGTAGCGAGGCAGAGAGCGGTACCAGGGAGGAGCCATGCCGAGACACAGGGTTTGTAGTGATTATGCTCTGGGACCTGATGGTATATTTGCTCTTTACAGACAGCAAATTACATTGAATATTGATTTCTGAGGCTGCAGCGAATATAGATATAACAGTGCCTGAGGGGCAGAGGGTCTCCCGCCAAGAGAAGAAAACCACATATGCAGAAGCAGTCTGGAAACCAAGTTAAGAAGTCTCCCAATTCATTTTCACAGTGCCTTTACTTAAAGGGAAAACCCTCTCAACGAGCTTATGGTACAAAGTGCCAAGACAAAGATGCATATAGAAGGTGTTTTTAGATGCTTGTTAGTGTAAAAAAAAGAAAAGAAATTAATAGCTCAAAACAAATAGAGTGGGAATAAACGTCTAGAACAAATGATGCAATGACCTCTCATAAAGCTAAGGAAAGGTGTTTTTTTTTTGGGTACAATTTATGTTCTCCGCAATAACCAGCCTTATGGCTCATTCTTTCTGTTATCTTAGCCTCCTGTATTCGCAAAGAACACATAGTACCAAAAACACAAAGCTGCTGTGCCATTTCACTTATCTCATTGGAAACGACCCAAATAAAAACATTCATTCCAGAGGAAATACAACGATCCACTCAAATGGTTATTATAAGGCTGTCAGGCTAGATAAAGCACACTTGGGTAGTCTCA
Source organism: Beryx splendens (assembly GCA_900312565.1). Taxonomy (NCBI): domain Eukaryota; kingdom Metazoa; phylum Chordata; class Actinopteri; order Beryciformes; family Berycidae; genus Beryx; species Beryx splendens. Next base: position 2,668 of record OMOV01088620.1, on the reverse strand, counting down.
GAAGGGATGCCAAGTGAAAGCAACAGATGCCCTGCCACAGGAAGAGAGAGTGTAATGCCATTTGTGTGCCCCGGACAGCTGTGCAAACTCCCCACTGTGAGAGAGAAGAGAGGGAACAAGGTGAAAAGCCTCCCTCGAGCCGTCTGTTGATGCTCCGCACATACTGTGGGTAAGGTAGGATTATTTATACGGACTGCTGAACAATGCACTTCAAAATCTACACCGCCTTGGCTGCTGATTGTGAGGGCCAACAGTGACATTATAGTGAAGAGAGCTGTTTGACTTTAGGCTAGAAGGGAGAGGGATGTTGTTGACAATTTGTAATTTCCTTAGGTTCATGCTTTGTTACGTGCCAAACTAAACTAAACCTTCACATCAGTGATATGATGACAAAAACAGGGACACAGATGTTGATGTTGCCTTTTTGTAAGCCTACACTGCCACCTTGTGGTATCAACGGGGACTGCAGGTTTGAATGCCGAATGCACAGCTCAGTGTAAACTGTACTGTAGCATTAAACAATATGGTGTGACACGATGTGGTGTTTTGATTAATAAAACGCGTCCTGTTGCTGTAACAATAACCATCTTAAGCAGCTCCCTAACCACAATACATCATGGATTAAACACAATTAATATTTATGCTCCGATGTGAAGGAAAATGTCATTTATATTCTGTGTTGGGAGACTTTGTTTGCATTAATAAGCACGGTGTATCGTGACATCCAGTTGGCTGTGCATATTGTTTTCAACAGATGTGAATAATGCCCTTGTGGCCCTCCTCCATCTATGTCAAGCTGAGTGAGTTTCTCCTTTGTCTTATGATGAATAACAAGCTATTGTGGAGCCATGAATAATGTCACTGCTGCCTGTATTAGAACTTCTCTCCAGACCGTTTTAAACACAAAGTTGAACCACATCCCACCCAGTTTCGACACTTGACTTATGAAGTCAGGTTCGTCTGATATCTGTGGCTCTGCCAGAGGCTGCTGGTGATCTTTTTAGTCCCTGCAGAGTTATGGATTTAATTGTAACAATGTGCGATGGAGCACAAAACACCCTGAGTTACTTAGCCCAACAAATAAAATATGCAACTTGAGAGCTTGAGAAACGTGTACAAGAGGATCACTTTCATTTAAAACCGGCATACTCTTACTAAAAACTGAAGTGATTTTGTCAAAACAAGAAAAACAACAATTCAAAACTCTGCAGTTTCTCAAATTTCTATTTCAGAGACAAAATCAGAGCTAAAAGCAATACTGGACCTTGTTTCCCATTATTCATTGAGGCAACCCAACTCAATCACGGGCAACTGAATTCCCACCCAGGAGCTGATTAGTAATTCCACCAACTGTCTCTCAATATTGATGGATTTCATCTTCCTGTGTGACTGGCTAGAAGCAGCTGCACGGGTGAAAGAACCACCACTGCTGTTGAATTGATTGAATGAAATATGAGTAAGAAGTTACTCTGCTCTTAGTGAATGTCGAAATTAGCCATTTGTGAGAACTGAGGAATAATATGTGCCTATTGCAGGTTGGAAAGCTTAAAACATTAATTAGCATTTAAATAATTCACTGTTCCAGTCTCTTTAATAGCCCAACTACGAATATTCAACTTCAATTCATTACAGGGGGCAGAATTTATTCTGATTAGGCTGTGATGTAGAAAGTCACCGAAGAAACCATTTCTAAATGTGCTTTCCAATTAAGCACCAAATATATCATGTGTATAGATAAGTTGCTTTTGACAATGAATTAGTACGTTTAATTGTAACATTCAATCACGTTCGCTGGCGGAGATTTGCCCCGAGGAACATTCTGGCAAATTACCAAGGGAGGCCCATTTGTATTTGACCAAACTTAACTCGTTATATTTTGACAGGCACTATGAAATATTCAACAACTGAGAAACTCATTTACTTATTATAAATTAACTAAATAATTTAGCTGCTAATAAACTATCTTCATTGTGAATTGTACAAAAAAAAAACACCCTGATCTTGTGTATTGGTGCAGTGCTTACAGGTACAAAGGGTATGACTTCTGGCAAATAATTACCTTTTCTATTTACTGATTACCTTCATATGCATATTCCCAGGGGAAACGGTGTAATTAGATTGTTGCCTCAATATCCAGATGAAGAGATGCCAGCCACCCGCTCCTCCTCTACAGCACTGATAGCTCGCTTTCCCCTCTATCTGAATACCTATCTCTCCTCTCTCAGCCCTTCCCTCTCCATGGCGCTCTCAGTCAGCTGCTGAGGGACCCGTGAGAGGCCCAGACTGCCACGCAGGCTGTCTTCTGTCTTCCTCTTTCTTTCTGCTCTCTCTCTCTTTCTCTCTCTCTCATTCATTCACTCTCTCTAGCTCATCATCTTCCCCCTCTCCTAATCGCATTGCTCATTTTCCATTGACAAGAGAGTATGAGGAGGGAGAGGGGGGTGGGGGTGGGGGAACAGCACAAACTTTCTAAATCCCATTGACCTACTTCGCCAGACATTTCACTGGGAATTCATATTAGTGCAAAAGAGTTAGAAGAAGAAATGTTTTCGCAATTTCCCCCCCCCCTCCATCTTTCTCACAACTCCACCCCCTCCCGCTGCTCCTCTTTCAGCGAGAAGAAATTTTCTTCAAGTCACCCATTTCATACTGTATGAGAAATCCAGTA
>OMOV01088618.1:0-10777 GCA_900312565.1 Beryx splendens | reverse complement strand
TGTGCTTAGTTTGGATTGGGCACAAAAGCACTGAGTGTTGCAAGGTCAAAGACAAAGACTAGAGCGTACTGCTGAATAGGACAGCAGTGAGGCTTAAGGTCTCGAGCTGTTCCTCTTTGTGTTGCTCTTTTTGTGTTGTGTGCATTTGCACTATTTCAACACTTTTGAATGGCTCATTTACATAATGTTGACAATTGCATGAAGTTTAACCTGAAGTTCTGTCTCTAAAGTAGGTTGAAATGAGCCTCCTCTTGAAGCTTAGTGGATGCAGTGGCTTCTACTGTGTGTTCTTATGAAATCTTCACCGGCGTTTAATTTTCCACGAGTAACACATCTCCCTGTGTGTCTTTTAGATGGCTCAGACAGATTTTTATGCGAGTCTGTATTCAGCTACCAAGTTGCATCCACATTGAAACAGGTGAAACACGGTAAGCCAATCATTTTATATCCAAAATCTGTTCTGTGTTTCATGAAAATTGGCCCCCTACCCGGCTAACTGTGTTGTATTCTTGCAGATCAACAGGTGTCTCGAATGGAGAAACTTGCAAGTTTGGTTGAGGAGCTGGAAGCAGACGAGTGGCGGTACAAACCGATCGAACAGTTACTGGGATTCACACCGTCATAAGTGAGAAGTTCTAGTTGCCTTTGGTTAAAATATCAGCCAAATAGACTGCCTTGCGAGGAGGGCAAAGGAAAGGAGGGGGGTTTGATTCTATTAAAGATTCTATTATTCTTTCTATCTCCACAAGAGTGAAATATCTGCAGATGCTGAATGTGAGATGTATTATTTTATCACTGATTTACTATTGTATGAGCATGGTTTACTTTTTTTGTATCAAATTATATGTAACCATATTCTGACAGACTGAAATAAAAGCCATGTACTTGTCAACAAAATTTCCAAATTAGAGGGTATTAATTAAATCCTTCGAGTTTCACCGGTAGATGTCCTCTGGTGGAACTGGGCTAATAAATGTGTTGTGACAGACCGTATTGTGCAGCCTCGGCACAAGGGCAAAGGGTATCTCTGGTGACTTAATATACATCCCTTGCAGCGAGGCATTGTTTTTCCACACGGCTGCACTGTCACTCATAAATCTTAAGCTGCTGCCTCTCAGTCTCTCCTCCCCCCCTTCTGCAGGTCCTCGGCGCTGCTCGCTTCTCCAGCACTCAGCACAACAAAGAGAGCTTGTAAATAAAGTCGCACTGGGACATTCCTTGGTCAGTTGCTGCCTACATGTGCTTGCTGCTGTGTCGTTCGCCCTGACCCACTTGACTGATTAAATTTCTAAAGGGTTTTTACCTAGAAAACGAATTCTTTGTATTTCTGTTTACATGTCTAACATAACAGAAGTGGTGGGGGAAATGTATAGGAGTGCCGCTGTTGCTCGCAGTCAGGCTGAAACTCGACACTTGTGGGCTGGTCAGTTTTCTGCTGTTTGGACAGTGAGGAAACGAAACGCGCTGTCCCTCACGTCTTTGGTCGGTGAATGAATGTTTTCCTACAAAGCAGGGGTGGGTGCATGTACAGAATGTACTGTTCTGGGCGTGATTGTCTAAGGACGTCCCTGGACAGTGCCCTGGGCACACCTCTCGCTGGATCCTAAATGTTTTTTTAAGAGTTCAAGAGTTCTTTTCATACCACAGCTTAAAAACGCCTCTAGGAACTCCATTTTTAAGTTGTTTGCTCATAGTTCCTCGAGGTTTGAAACTAGTGTTTTTCTCTTATGCATATGCTACTGAAACCTATCGGCTTAGCTCACATTGTCAATATTTAAGTGAACCTAAAGGCTGTTCCCTTGTCAAACGTTTATGATGATAACCAGTCCGAAAATCATAACATCCCACAGAGAACATTCAGTGCCTACACGTGTTTGTGTCTTTCAGTTCCTCCTTAAAGTACAGTGGAGTACAGTCCATCCCACGCCTCCTCACGTGTTGGTGCTCAGCATATATCTGGCTTCTGTCCAAAACTTTTTTTTTCTTTCAGCAAACTTCAGAAGTATATCACAGGCTGTGGCGTCAGACAAAAACAGCAGCAGTTTCTGCTTTGCTCTGGAAGTTTCCATTGTTTTCTAGCAATGCAGTTGTTTTTCTGTCAGATATACCAGATGACCCACCTTAACTTACTGAAATCACTGTCTGTATCGGTTTAATCTCATTCACATTCTGTGTTTTGGTGCTTTAAAGCTGTTAATAGCACCAGAACATCATGTTTAATGGCCTTTTTTGCTAATAATAAATGTAAGAGAGATGAATATGAACTGAATTGTGGTGTATGTGGTGAATCTTTAAACCGGATGACGCACTCCTTGTGCTACTGAATTGCTTTGCATAAGGTTGCAACTGAGAGCACATAAAACAGGAATCACATAATTTATATGATTATAAAACAGCATTTTACAACACTATTATTTGCTCAATGTTGCACAATGCAACTGATGATCTGGTGTCTGCATTGCTATCACACACTGAGTGGTGCCTGAAAAATCTGATGTAATGCTAGAGGAAAACAGATGACGTAATGTGCACTGCAACATTGAGCCAACTGAGCCTGCATACACGGGCCTTTATGCTGCCAGTGCTGTGCATGCCCACAGAGCCTGGCACTTATACTTTTTGGGAATATTAAACAAAGAGATACAATATGGACCTGGCAAGTCCAGGCAAGTTCTTGTAGATTTCCATAACACTGGGGTCTGTTATTCACCCCTCGCCCCCCTTTTTCCTCCTTTTTCTCTTTCTTCCCCTCTGCTGGCATGTTACCAGGCAAGATACGGCTCAGATGGCGTGCCTCTCATTTCGATTGGCTGGCCGGCGAGAAGTGGGCGTGGCCTAACCGAGCTCATATAAAAACATTGTTGGAGGAGAAGCTGCAGAGCTGGGCAGCTGATGACTGAAACAGGACTCGCAGGCAGAGCAGTTCAGCAAACAGCCTGTTTTTCCACGGCAGTAACCGTCTAACTGACCAACGTCGACGGATTAACACCTTCAGAAAACAGCAGTAAGTACCTTTTTACCTAATTTACAATTACTAACTTGCAAGCTGAACAATTTGAATAAAGAGTAATAATTAAACGGCTGCTAGCTAAATTTTCTTAACAAAGGGGTTCTTGCTGCAAAGTTGTCCTGTTCATAACAAGTAATATCTCAAATGCCTCTTACTGTTATATATGTTTCTACCTTTTTTCCTGCGTACTGTGTTGTTGTTTTTACCATGAGCTTGAGTTGGGAGTGCTTATCTTTTGTTGTCTCTCCATAAACAGAACTGACCACAAAAGCAGCTGATAACGAGCTGAATACTGCAAGAGGACAACCATGCCTACTCTCTCTGCGCCCAGTGATCTTGGCAGCTCACCCCCTTCTCCTTTGGACAGCAGTCCCAGGAGGCTGTCCTGGGGGAAACTGGTGCAGAGACTGACTGATTTCAGTGCAGGAGTCAACAGCAGCAGCAGCATCGAGTCCAGGTCCAACAATGGCAGCAGGAGCGACCTCTCTGACTCAGGTAAACAACACTGTTTTGATGGCACATCTTAATCCTTTGGCATTGGATTTTTCACTTAACGCATGATGTCCGGTGCTAACCTGTCGTTCCTCTCCATCAGGGTCAGACTTCTGCGGTGACCTCTCTCCCTCTAATGAGGATCTGTTCTACGATCCAATGGAGGAGACCATACTGAAGGAAGTGGTGGACCTTATAGCCGGGTGCCTGAGGGAAGCCAAAGAGTCAGACTGCGCCTTGAGATGTGCCAAACTTCTCATCCCTGAGAAACTCCTGGAGCGCATCGGGCGTGAGCTCCTTCACCTGGCAGCCAGTGAGCCCTGTGGTTTGAGGGGGGCTCTCATTGACCTGTGTGTGGAGCAAGGGGTTGTCTGCGAGAGCGTGGAGCAGATCTCGGTGGACCCCTACCTGGTCCCTACCTTTCAGCTGACTCTGGTGTTAAGACTCGAGTCTAGCGGGCTGTGGCCTAAAATCCAGGGACTTTTTAGCACCAAGTCTCCCTCCACTCCAGTGGTGCGGCAGGCCGTTAAACTTAGCACTGGCTTCCGGGTGATCAAGAAGAAACTGTACAGCTCTGAAGAATTGCTCATTGAGGAATGCTGAAACATGCAGACATACTTGCATCAAGGGACTGGCCTTAGTGTTTTATTGAGCTCACATAAGAACCTTATTGTAATTACATGTATATGTTGCCTTCTTAACCGTAAGAATGAATTTTGTAATGATGCAGCATTGTTCCAACTGTAAGGGAGTCACAATTCACGGTACTTGGAGCAAACAGTGCAGAACCATTTGTGCTTCTCACTGACATGACGTTTTGCAAATTACAAACCACTATATAGGCATTTGCAAGTATTAAAGTGCGTACCTCAGTTTCTATTGAAACCATACAATGGCAGCTAGCTATATGGTAACAGTCATTTTGAGACCATTGTTTTCTCTTTTACTTTTCCATTGCAATTAATTGAATTGTACACCAAGAGGACCATTAGGGGCCTTAGTGACTGCTTGGATTTAAGCGCAAAGGCCTACCAGAGCTCGCTTCATATGTGTGCAAGCTACAGCTCGGCAGAAGTCAAATGTAACTTGATTCTTCTTTTTCAACGTAGACCTGTCCATGTCCTGCATTCAACTTTATTTATTTGATATTCAAATATTCATTGCACTGTTTTTTGTACTTTCATGATTGCAGAATAAATTATTTTTTAACAAGTCACTGTTTTCTGTTGTCTCATTTCATGAAAGAAAGTGTACAAAGAAATCTGCTAGTATAAGCCCTTATGAACATATGACTGTGTATAATATAGAGTTGTAGGCCCTTTCTCATATAACATAGTAAGATAGCAGTTGCAGCGAGGAATAACCATCAGCTATAGTGATATGGACTAGCTGACACGTTTCAGGTACATTAACCAACCAGCATCAGCATACATGACACTGAACATCAACAGAAATGTTCCAATCTAGGACAAAGTATGGAATCTGCAGAATGCATCAACCTGGCAAGAAAGCAAAGAGTCACCATCTGCTCAAAATAGCTGAGCAAAATCATTGTGAAAGGCTTAGCTCTGTCGAACAATCCTACAGGCTACAAGTCAGTCAAACCGTGAACGTGGACAAAGCCATGTTGCCAGCGATGGCTTCCAGTCACAGTCAGCTGGCCAGCCAACTTTACGTGAGTAATGTGCTGACTGGGCCTTTATCTCCACCCCATTCTCTACTTCACACACTCAGAACGATGACTCAGATCCAACATGTTCATCCATCCATGTTTTATTTTCTCATTTGGGAGTAAAAACAAGGTGGAAAATGTGAGCAAGACCTTAACTAGTTTCCTATAGTCTGATAACCCAGTTTGAAAATAAATAATACAAAGTATTCAACAATAAATAGCGTACTGTAAACTTATAGTGAGACAAAAAATTGCTTTTTTTCAACCCATGATAGGTGTTTATCAGAGACGCTACACTCCAAAACCAGAACCTGTCAGACACAGTCCCACTGTTGTGGGTAGGCACGCCTCTCATTCCTATGGCATTTATTGTGGAGAGCCATCGAGCTACATGACCCTTACTACAGTTGATGGAAGCAAAGTGTATAGGGCAATTTCCTGATTGTTTTCACACACACACACTACAGCAAAGAAGACAACTGTCACTTGTTAAAAGTGTCTGACAAACCCTAGACTTGGGAGCATATTCATCAGAGGTTTCACGTTATTCCTGCATAGTTTCAGAAGTTCAGAATGTGCATGTGAAGTCAAATCAGCGAGCGGCTCTCAAGCTCACCGCCCCCGCCGATTTGACTGCATAAAAAACTGAAGAGGAAGCATTCACTGTGGTTAACTAATCAACTGCTACATAAAGGACATCTGTAGGACTATATCTTACCTCACTATTTTTAGGTTTCATACTGCATTCTTGCTAAAACCATGATGTGAGGCTGAGCACTGTCAGCTTCATGGCACATAAAAACTGGGGCATGGAGGTTATCCAAACCCGTATCACCTCAGGAGGACGTTTTCCCCCCCCATCTCAAACCATTACGCCCAGGTGGACTCCACATCCCGATACCTCGAAGAGATGTTTTAACCGATTCTCGTGGTCATCTTGAGTATCTCATGTTCTCCAAGGAGAGAGATGCTGGTTTGTTTGTCGTGTTGCTTGTTGTGTCATGTTCAGCCTCCTGATTGTTAAAGCTTATCTATTTACAGCCAATAAATAAATCTTTTGTCTTGATTCTGGAAACCTGGAGACGAGGCGGAAAGCATGCGTCAAAGCTGGGAATTGCGACCACGCATGCAGGCGGTGACTATTAAATGTGTTCAGAAACAAAACAGGAGAAAAATTTATCCGTTTTCAGAGCTGACGTGTAAATATGAAAGTCACCTCAATCATGTAATGAGGCTGTGATCTCGGACAGCTTGATGCAACTCGGTGTGCGGGCCTTCTGCGCTCTTTGGTACAGATCACTGTCTCCGAAATAGCGAGCTCTGTACAGCATGCCTTCCTCTGCAAGAAACAGCACAAACAATTCATGACAAATATACTAAAACCTTTTTCAGCACCACAAATAAATTGAGCGGAGTGTGGAAGAACGCCACAACGCAGTTAAAGAAATGCCCGAATGTTTTCTCTAGATTATCACTCTCTCATACTTCACTCTCTCACACTTCTCTATCAGCGTTACATAACAGCACTTGAGCATAACAGGCAACAGCCATTTGGGGGAGGATTAGCATATGCTTGCCTTGAAGCATTCACTACAATACAGTGATAGTGGGAGAGTTCATTGATCCCTGTAGGGAAATTCTCCTTTCTCTTGTTCCTCTCCAGTCTAAGGATGGGCTCTCTAACCTGAGTCAGTCACACAACTGACAATGGGATAACCGACAGCACATCGTCAAAACACACCGTCTAATACTAAGTCAGTGAAATTTGTTTTCCAGGCAAACGTACTTTGCTGCTTCTCCTTCCAGCAGTTGTTGCGAAGGTTGGAAATGTAATCATCCTCCACTGCCCGCTCTAGATTCTTCAGATTCATGCCAGTGAACTCCTTGGGGAACTGGTCCGCCACATAGTACGGCACCTTCAGGTTCTCCGTCAGCCTCTTGTGCGTGTGACCTGCTGACCTGCGTGAGGATAGGACATGGCATGAGAGAAAGAGATCTGGACTTCACATGACTGGAGCCAGCCCAGGGATGACAGCGGTCTGGCACCGGCCGTCTCCCTCAGCATGAATCATGGCTGATAATGACACAGAGACAGGGCGGTCGCTACTGAAGTGCATCTCAAGCACAAAGACAGGCACACAGGGAGAGATACCAGACATGTGGAGCCAGGAATCCTTGCAAAGAGAGAAGCGACCTTCGACTATTTGGAACTAATTTGGTCTGCATCAAGACGGGTTACTTTACATCAGAGCAGAGACTAGAATGTCAATAAAATGGATCGCTCTCTGGGAACACGAAGTCTGCAAATACTAGATGAGCAAATCTATTCCTGCCAATTACCAAGCCTTGCCTTCACTATTGACGAGATAAATCTATAAATAGATGATAAAATCCAGTAAAATGTCATTGCATTTCAAGTAACAATTCTTTGCTTTCTGACTCAAACTTAAATAAAAAAATAAAAACGGGCAAATCAATTGGTCCAAAGTCAAATAATGAGAACTGTATTTTATGTCTCTGACTATTGTGAAATGAGTAATATTTGTTATCAAGGAGCATTGGGGGCTGGTCATATGACATCACTAATAATAGACACTTGTTTCTATTTAAGGTCCAGGCTTTTATTGTCATGACACCCTGAAGAAGGCATAATGCCAAAACATGTTGGCGATGTAAAATAAACATTTCCATATGGAGAGAAGTGTGCAACCTTCATATAATTACTTATTCTGACATTGAATTAGTTTGACCATTATGCAATGTGAATAAATACTTCGTTGCAGCCCCACTAGCAAATCAAAACAAGCACAGCAACGATTATCAGTGTTGTCAGAAGTGGTATTTAGTGTCCTTCTTAGCAAGGCAAGCGTTCAGAGTAGGGACCACACTCACTGCCTGAAGCTGAGGCTGTAGGGGGGGTTGTTGACCATCATCTGACTGAGCGCTGACACAATAACCAGGATGAGGATGGGCATGACCTGGACGAAGAGGGCGAGGCCTCCCTGCAAAACAACACACTGAAATGACACAGCTGCTTCAGACATACTCACCAGCCTATACTTACTGTTTCAAAACCATTCAAAGGAAATGGCGATATAAGTGAATGTGCCTGTAGAGTCAGCTGGTAAAATCTGACTAAAGATGACTCAATGTTTCCCCCTGCTGTTTAACAAAGCAAAGTACATGATTTTTTTTTCAAATCTGCAGTGTGCAGAGCCCCAGTGATAACAATTTATCAAGCTTACATCTCGCTGTCGTTCTCTTCTCTCTGGCCTCTGGTAACGCATTCTCCCATTGGTGTACACATGAGCATTACCTAGATTAAACCACATGCAGCAATCAACAGATAGAGCATGAGCAGTGGCACTTGAAGCAACGGGAACGCCTTACAAGCCAGACATGAACACAAAACAAACAGTGAAACTAACTCGATGGGTAGCCTCCTCCGAAGAACATATTAAAGAGATCTTCGGGTGAGATATCCGCCTCGAAGTTCCCATTTTCTGGGCTGTGTCTTGATGGGTGTCTCCGCTCCTCTCCATACTGATCATACTGCCTCCTTTTGTCAGTGTTGCTAAGAACAGCGTATGCATTCCCAATTGCTGTTGGAGAATCAAATGCATCAGAAAACAGACATCTTTAGATAAGTATGTGAATGGAGAAAAACACAGCGTCACACTTTAAATGCATAAATATAGCCCCTAAATAGGCTTTCTGTATGATGCCAATAACCAAGATTACCTTTAAATGCCTCTGTTGCACCTGGAGCATGATTCTTATCAGGGTGGAACTTCAAAGCAAGTTTTCTATAAGACCTTTTGAGTTCATCTTCCGAAGCGTCTTTCTCAACCCCAAGGATTTCATAGAAGTCTTTACATTGTTTTATCCTGCGTAGGGAACAAATGATACTCGACGTCAAGTGCCATACAAAGACTGAAAAATGTCCCCATAAAACCCACAGGATACATTATTCCTTCTCACTAGTGTCAGATCTGCATGAACATCAGACTTCAGTACCTCTTCACAGCATCTGACTGGTCTGCGGTGTACGACTTGGCTGTGTCTGAGGGCTTTTCCTCAGGTCTCATCTCCTCACTGGGGGTCTGCCGCTGTCGAGGCCCCGAGGCCCCGCTGAACTCTGAGTGGTTTCCTTGTCTGGGTGTGAATCCATTCTTAGCTATTAACTCCAGCAGTGCTAGAAGGCATATGAGAAAAGTGTTGTGAATATTTAGGGTATAACATTCAGCAGGGACTTCTAGTGCATACTGCATAGAGAGAAGGGAGCGGTCAGGGATGAGGAGGCAGGAGGGGAAGCTGGTTTTTTTGGGTTCTGACTTGTGGGTTTATCTAAAGGACAAGCAACTGAGTAGCAATGCACACCTTTAAACCACATGTCCCTTGCCATGCTAAGCCGGACAGCTGAATATTTTATAAACAATACCCCACACAAGAGCGATATTACTTGCCTTTAAAAAAAACACAACTTAATTTGACCAGCTAGGTGCATAATGTAACTGAGCTAGCCAGTTTGCTATCAAGGCCCCGGCTACATGCATTGCAGCGCTCATCCGGGATGCAGATGATGCTGCGGGTGATGCTGCATGCCTTCACAGCTAAAGCGACCCGCCCAGGGCGTCTCACCCTTTGCCTTATCTGTCGGGAAGAGCCTCTGCGCCTTCTCCAGAAACCTCTGCGCCTTCTCCGTTTGGTTGTTGGTTAACGCCGCGGTGGCAATGTCAATGCAGCGCTCCGCCTCGTCCCTGTTTACTTCCATTGCGCCTACTGGACCAGAAGTAAATAAAAGACGCGCGGTGATGACGTCACGCAGGGGCCCCAGCAAGCGAAATGAGCGGCGCTTGCTGAAGTAACAGATCAGCGTGGGAATCAGTCAGAGGTTGCCGTCCATTGCAGACCCGCCGTCTAAAGTACACAGCAGCAAGGGCCTGCTTGCACTGCTAAATAAACAGAAACAGCCCCCCCTCTCTCTCTCTGCGCTTCACCCTCTCTCCACTAGATGGAGACACATTCTGGGCTTTTAAATCTAGGCCGTGCAAGTGATGACACATCTGTCCAACAGTGCTGCGTGTTCACGGTAACCATCCAGGTACCAGCCAGATTTCCATTTTGTGCGTCACACCATGTCCTCAGTTCATTACTACTACCTTACTATATCTGCCAATTCTGCCCCTTATCTCAGAATTGATAGTAGCTTTTACATATCATGTGATTCAAAGAAACACTATTGGAAGCCAACTGGAATGCATCATATGGGTGCCCGTACCAATAATCACTATAGTATTCTTACAGGGTGTCTGCGGTGGTCATTAGCGAGTTTATAATGACCTTATTGTAGTCTAAATTGTGTTTTGTCCTCTAGTATCACAATTAACTCATATGCTAGCCCTGTGGGAACTAACAGCATGTGTGTAGTGCTCAGTAGTGAGTTCGTAGTGCCTACTTCTTTTTTTTAAGTCTCTTAAGGTATCACTTGAATATTGCTATTATATTCCTATAGGGATTTAGGGGGGATGGAGGGGTGCTGTGATATATGTAGTATCATCCCTCCATTTAATTAATATATTATTACTGTGGATTACTGGGTG
>OMOV01088617.1:0-11743 GCA_900312565.1 Beryx splendens | reverse complement strand
GGTGGGTGTGTGTGTGTGTGTGTGTGTGTGTGTGTGTGTGTGTGTGTGTGTGTGTGTGTGTGTGTGTGTGTGTGTGTGTCATGTCAGTTTCTGCATGGAACTCAGAGCATCTTAAAGCAAAACAGAGCAGAGCTGCTCTGCAAGGGCCTTCTCAGCTTCATTTTTTCACATTCTGATATCAGAATGGTTACTAGAAAGATGTGGATTTCTGGTAGTGAGGAAAGTCATATTCCTCAGGTTACTTGCATATCCTTGTCCTCGCATGTCCTGTCGTCCAAAATTGATCCAGAACCATGGAAATATTTGGATTATGTTTTGTGAGAGTGGAGGAGAAGTTGTGAAGTTGTGAGAGAAGTAATTTGGTGAATTGCTCTTTTGTATGCAGGTGGCACAGTGAGATAGAATAATGATTCATCTAAATCTTGCTCTAATTATCCAAAGGGCACATGTAGTATTTGTGGCCCGTCCGCAGTCCCTTGATTCTTGTCCTGCTTCCCTAAATAAACGTATCTGCATATCACTCAAGATATTTGCAAATATAATAAGGACTTCAATCAATATTCAGACAAAGTGGAGCCTTACCATCACAATATAAAACCTGTATTGCAGATAACACTAAAGGGCTAATGATCTGAAATCCGTCCAGAAGAAAGAGTATTTCTTTTCTGCTAACCTTCATTCCAAACATTGGGCCTCTACTACTAACAATATATCCACGCTTAATGACTACAGAGTTGCAGGAGAATCCCTTTATCTCTCTCACAGAGGGATCCTGGCTTTGGCAACTCAACCATAAGCTTTTTCTGTAAGAGAACCAGGAGGAACAGGGACAGCAGCTGGCTGGAGGCCAGCCAGCCTTTACTTATCCTCGAGTTAGCACAGCACGGCCGGAGCTAAAATCCCTACTGGATGGACGTTTTTACAAAGGTGGCTGGCTAAAAGACGCTGACACGGTCCCTACAAAGATGCCAGCCTTGTGACACTTACTCAGTGACTTTGACAGCTCCGGCAGAGAAGTACTGAGAGCAAGGGATGAAAGGGACGAGTGTACATTGAACAGAAACAAAGTAGTTACTTTTGGAAAGATGGGAAGATTTGTGGTGGATATCTTTCCCGGGTTTTAGGGCATAAATGAGCTGAATTTATTTTAGGAATGAGAGTTATAGACGTTATAGAGCAGGTGGATTAAAATATTTTGCAGACCTCATTTTTTCCCACTCGTTTCTAATCCATGCTCCATTATCTATTGACCAAACCTAGTACACTATATCAGTGACTCAGTATTTTGCACTTCTAATTGTAGGACTGCATTTGTGAGAAATTAAACACTGCTGTTGCTTATTCTTGAGTGACTCATAATTCCCCAAATATGGTTATCTAAGAAATATGTAAAATATGTGCATCATCTACAATATATACAACAGTGTAAATAAATAATTATTCAACAGTTTTGTGCAATAATTCAACTGTGCAATAATTATTTATTTACACTTGTATATATTGTAGTTGATGCACAAATTTTACATATTTCTTACTTCTCTTACATCTATATTATTTTTATATATTGTAGTATAATGCAGTTTTTTTTTTTGTTTGTTTTTTTTTAACATATTTTTTTACATATTTTCACATTTTAAAAAACATTTTTACATATTTTTACATTTTAAAAATTTCGATTTCTATTCTCTTTAATTTCTTTATGTCTATATATATTTCTCTTCTAGAATGTGAGCAACTGCAATGCAACCCAATTTCCCCTCGGGGATCAATAAAGTATTTCTGATTTCTGATTTCTAATCAGCATAGTCGTACACAGTTGTCACCAACTCACCATTTGCTTTCTTGCATTTGAGTCAAGTGTATGTTGTAAGAAGTTTGTCTTTTATGGGGTTATTGTTAAGGTAAGTACGTAAATAGAGGTGACTTGATTTATTCATCCCACCATGCCCACCCAGTGCTTTTTTTATGCTTCTCCCACCCACACCCACAGGTTTGCTTACCACCCCCGCCTGCTACTCTCACCCCATTAAATTTATTTCTTAAGTTATTGGTGGATGAATAGACTGTCTCACGGATGATGGTCTTAGCATGGTATGTCTCTCCTCCAAAATGTGCCCCCATATACTGAATGTCCTTTTCTCGGGCGCACTGGAGGCAGGAATGAGAGGATGTGTCCTGCCAGGTTTCTTAGAACAGGAAATTGAAATTGGTGACTCAGCCACAAGAGCATACTGTGCGTTTTTGACATTTGACAAATGGACAAATATTCCCTGATTGCTGTGACCAGGCCCCTTGGCTCCGCACTGGCAGTAGTAGTTCCATCATCCTCCCAGTTGGGAAACTGATGGCATGCGACTTTCTAGAGGGCTGGTGGTCCATCCGGGACCAGGGTGCTGGGTGTGAATGGGATATACATCGCTGACTCAAATTTAAAGTATCTGTAGTTTCTTTTGCAGCATCCATCACTCATTAACATGCACTATCAAGCACCCTCAACAGGCACAGTGTGGCTGTCAGGAATGTTGGCAGTCAAAAGAGCATGTGCAGAGTTTGGCGATGGCAGTGCAGCCAGGTGAACGCCAGCTCCTCAAGGCGAGGACCAAACATTGACTAACAGTAAGAGAAGTGCCTTCAGTCAGGCAGCTGAAGCAAACTGTAAACTGAGGGAAGCACTTAAGGCCACTTGTAGCCTCCTTGAAGCGCTTCAGAAATGCCACCATTGTTTGCAAGGTGTTCAAGTCAGTTCAGCCAATCCTGTTGGTTTGTTTGTTGTTGCAGTGGTTGAGCTCCGATGTCATCTTACCACTGTAATACAGACTGGAATTCCATCTCAAGCAAAGTCTTATGTTTTCCCTGCGTACCAGAATGATTGAAACACACAACCATCTTCTTAACAAGTGTCACCATCTGGGCATCCTCAGGGCTGGGAATGCACCGGCCAGAGTCGCATTTAAAATGTGCACATTGCACTTCAGTTGCTCAAATTCTCACAGAGCAGCCAGAACATTTCTCCTCTGCCTGTGACAAACACAATTTCACTGACGGGACGGGTCGATTCCAAACTCCCCAAGTTTTAAATCAGCGGAGCATTGGATGTTGTCCCCTTTTTTTGCCACATGTTCTTCAAACAGCAGTTTGAAGTCAGCGTTTACATAGTGAATGGTAGTCGACAAGAGAGATATTTTCTTTCTGCCATACATTAGAACAGTCTGCGCTACTGCGTTGATTACCTGTTGTTTAATGTCCTGGGCTGTCTGCTGTACATTTCGGGAGATTGTTGTCAGATGGGGCAGTGCTTAATTCACTTTCCAAACTTTGCTCTTATGTTAACCATATGCCGGGCAAGTCCCAGAGACATAGTCAAAAGGCTGAAGCTCTGCACAAACCAATTAATACAATGCATGTTGGTTTGCCAGTTACATAGCTTAGTGGCTTACATATTCATACGAGCCTTGATTCCGCACTGGAATAGTTTACGTGAAAAACGCTGTGCTTGTGTTGATGCGACGTCCTGTTTATGCACAGCAGGCCAAGAAGTAATTGGATATACTTGGAAGAGCAAAATTGATGTCCTAATTTGGTAGAATGGGCATTGTACAACGAAGCAATGCAGAGAAATTCTACACGCTTATATTTCATTATTTTTATTATTCCCACAGCGAGTGACTGCCTGCTGTTTAAATAACAACAACAAAAGAAAAAAACTGCTCCGCCGCCGTGTTGTGACCTGCGCGAGGGACCATGGGCGTCCCGTAATTATGCGGACCTCTGGCCTAAAGCTACAGCTAGTGATGTTTTGACAGACATTCCAAAGCTGTTGAAGGACGCACAGGGAGACGTTTTTTCCTCTTTCCTCTTGTGTTTGTCTTCATTGCCTTTTCATTTTTCTTGTCATCACAGTCCTATCCACCCACATTGAAAAATTGCACTGACTGTTCATGTGAAAGCAAACATTTTTTTTTGCTGACAACTTGTCAACAGTTTCAGTTTTGTGAATATTTTTTGCCCTGGTATTCAGTCCAGTCAAAGCTTACTCAGTTCTCCCTTCCAAAATCATACCTTACATTTAGGTTTTGCCTCACTGCATGCCTTATGGCCCGATTGCAGTAATGGTTTGTCGTGCTGCGGCTTCCTGCATTCCTCATTTGATTTGTTCCTACAGAACAGTCATTTTGGTTATTCTCAAGATTAGTGAAGTGGGAATTTCTGTGATGTTCGTTAAAACATTTACACTGCCATAAGGAGTTGCTGTGAATTTAGATTTCTCTCCTGCTATTGATTACTGTCATCACACCCTCGAGATATGCCAAGTTCATTTCTTTGTCCCCTGGTCCATAGATTTCCCTAATGACCATATGTTCATAAGAGAGCTACTCTGCACCCATGCTTACGCCTCCGAGTGCCAGCAAGCCAATTCAAATCTCAACCTATGCAGAAGAGATTGGAATTTGCTGTTGCAGTCCATGCCAAGGTAAAAATAAAGCCCTGCCAGCCACATATTGTGGCCATTAAAGTAAACATGGATAAATGCCAGTGTCTTGTCATATGCAAAGTGATGCTGAAGGTGCCTTTAACTCATTTTCTGTCTCCCTAAACAAACACTGAAAATAAACCTCTTTTGGTATAAATTATCATGGAATTTGTTGTCATATAGTAGAAGAAATAGATATTATTGTGCAACTGGTTACAAAAATGCTCTCATTTCTAAAGTGTTTCCTGTTGATCTAACCCATAGTATGTGCCACATTTTCCAGCCCGTAGCTTGGCTTCTATACACATTTGTCAAAATCTTGCTTATCCAGCTCAGCTTTGTTACTGACGTACCAGCCAGTTTGTTTATCAGGTGCTTGGGAGCACCTCTATAAGATCCGGGCTCTATATGTTCACTGGTTGGTTTGGTTTGGTTTGGTTTGGTGCGTAATTGACAATTCACACTGCTTAGGGAATTGCACTATGTGCTCTTCAGACTGTGTAATGGAAATACAGTTTGTTCACAGGCAGTATGGTCGAGTTCACAGAAGCATGAGCCAGCTCTAAGTTGGTGTGTGGTACATTCACATACCAGGAAGTAGCTTGGTGATTTTCTAACTGTAGTGGGTAAGTCAACCCATGAATTAAATATTTTGTTCAGCAATTCTCTTTACAACAACACTGCTACCACAGCACTTTGGTGTGAACAGGAATTTTTGAAGTCAAACATAGTTTGACTCACTTCCACTTCAATCATGCATACTCCCCGCCTCCACCCGAGCACCTATAAAGCGGTAGTGTACTTTTTTTCTTGAGGACACACTGTATTTTTCTGTTCCAATCTCACACATTGGTAAATTCATTATTAGTTGAGCAGATCCAAGGCATTCAAACAACGTATGTGTGCAGCATGATCTGACCAAGAGGAACTGCAGACCTCTGCATCACTGATGTGACAGCTTGATCAAACCAGAAAGCTAAACTGCTGCACAGTCATATTCCTGGTAGAACCTGCATCATATCAAACTTGGAAAAAGTGGAAGTGGTTAAAGAGTGATTCAGGGGAATGGATGAAGACAAATGTCCAGCTGAGATTTAATGGTAAATTACATGTATACCATCCTAGCACTATGTCTTTAAGCAGTCTACTGTAGAATTTCCATCAATGTGCCATGTTTGCAAAAGTTTTTTTTTCTTCTACGCATTAAAACATACACGTGCGACTACCAAGTATGGAACTGAATGCAAACGCTTACTTTTTAAAGAATCCCCCAATCTTACTTGCTTAAGATTTAATATGTACACATCTTCCCACCAGTGATCCTTTTCAGATTTTCTCCTTTATTTACTGACAACAGCTTTTGCTTGTTGGTCTTCATTTAAGTGCTTATGAGGTGTGGGAAAAATTTGAGCTCATAAGTAATTAGGCGTAACAAAATGATTAAAGTTGCCTTCTCCTTGAAGAGGACCAAAACATCCCCAAGTCAAAAGATAAACCAGTGAATTTACACCATTAATCATGGATAGCCATTGATTATGTGTTATTATTTGACATGAACAGCAGTAGTCACAACTCAGAACTTCAAAAAACAGCTATGTGTTGATATAAGACTAAAACTCAAAGCAAAATAATAATTTGTAGAGTAGCAATCATTTCTTAAAATGAATATATGCTAATATGAACCAAATTATTCGAGTCATAATAATAAAAAAAAAACTGACCTAAAATCCTAAACCTGCCCTCCTTTGAAGCAGCTTCTCTCCTGTAGAGACGGCAGCTGGCGGAGCCTGCAGAGCCCAAACAGAGGCCCCCTGTGCCACAGCACTATGTTTACATTCTGATCTGTCTGATGGACCTGCCCGATAAAGCCCTGGGCAATTCTGCAGCATCAGAGGGGGAAAGGGAAGCGATCAGGGCTCACTGCCAGAAGCAGCAGTAGTAAGGAACTTTTAGCAGTATAGGACCCATAGGCTAATGGATCCTCAGTCTCCCCTGACGAAGCAGCCGTAGCATGTTTTCTCTGTGCTGACCATTGGGAGATGTCAAGGCACAGTCAACCGGCTGCAAGAACAGAAAACTCTCCTCTCCCGTATGCCAAGAATCCTTCTAACCCGGTTCTGTCATCTCTGGCTTCCTGCCAGTAGTTATCCTGGGGAATGGTGTCCGTGCCCCTGTTCATAAACACCACCAACACCCGCATACTCTGCTTTCGGCTCACATCAGCCTTTGGGAGAAGGTTAAACAGGAAAGTCTTTCAGACGAAAACAACCGAGTCCCATCAGAGTCCACCCAAGAGAACATGTCAGCAGAATATAGTAAGGGATCAAGGCAACATGAGCTGCAAGAAAGAAGTATTTACGTTTTCAACCGCAAAACAAGAGCGGATTATTGGGTGGCCATTATGCACAACATACATTAAATGTACACCATCTCCACTGCACTCACGCACATCATCACTGGCTGCTGAAGTGTTGCCAGATAGGGTTTTGCTACTGTAGATAACTTGTATAAGTGAATGTACAAGCAGTTCATATAGGAGAGTTTTGTTCTCAAGTAGGGCAAGTTTGTGTTTTGTTTTTTCTGTGCCAGTGTGTTCTAAATGTTTCTCTAATCCACATAGAGGTTTGGTCATATTTCATGATAAGTTGTAAAGTCGGGCCGCAGTTTCATAACCAATCTTTGAGTCTGGAATTCTGTGGTCTTGAATATAACGTTAACATTTTAAACGTCTCAGACCAGCACCGCATTGATTTGGTCTTGTCCCAATTTCGACCACTTCTGCGATTATTTGTGGATGTTTTCGGTTTTCATTTCATACGGTTGTTCATATTCATCTTGGTATAAATGAGAATCTTAAACGAGTAGTTCACCCAGAAATGAAGGTTCTGTCATTATCTACTCAGCCTCATGCCAGTTAGAACACAGGTGAAGTTTCTTTGTCCACATAACAGGGAGGTTGCCAGCACAAGTCCACTGTGGCAGCCTTCTCCAAATCACCTGAAGTCTGTGGGGACCGGTTCTTTAAAGTTACAAAGCTTGTGCAGAATAATCCAAGTCTTCTGAACCCAAACAGTCACACTGTGAGTGGAAAAGACCTATTACTTGCACTATAATTTAGCGCACATTGTCACTACAGCAGTTGTTTTTGAAAACATTTAGGTTTGCGCGCACGCGGGCCTCGCGTGTTCACCTTCCCCGCTTCTGTGTTTACCCTCCTATGGGTGTACGTCATGAGGCCCGACTGCTGCCAAGCCGTCTGAAGTCTTATTTTCCCTCCTTGTACATACGATGTGAATAATGACAGCGGTAGTCAGTGTTTGAAGGCAGGTTTTTGTCCACCTGTCAACAACTGTCTGGTACACTTGTCATTGCTGCTTCTGTTTATAAATTGGCTGGGAGACAGTGGACCTAGTGGGGATGCTTGAGAGAGTAAGAGAGTGAATAAATCAGCGTGCAGATTGTCCTCTTTCCCTCTGAGCTCTTGGTGAATTACATGTTGTGTGATTGTTTTTGAATCTCTCCTGTGATGTGGGGTTCAGATAAAGCTTTTCAAGTCGAAACCATGGTGTAGCCTTTTGTTTTCCTAAGCTTCATTCAGACGCAGCGATTTCATTTAATGTCATGGAGGCTAGTGGTACATGTCAAATCGTAGCTTACACAAGAAAGCTAATCCTTAAACTGACAAGTTTTGCCGTGGCGTGATGATTTTGCATGCTGCAGCGTGGCATATTGAGTAGGGAGGCCATCCTTCAATCAGAGGAGCTGGATCCAAGCCCCAGTGACAGTAAACATCAATCCTGCTGAAGTGTCCAGTACCGGGGCGGTGATTACCGTGACTCTTAGCTTGCTTTGTACTTGAAGGGTAACAGTGGTCACAGAAAACGCTTGCTGTTAAGTGTGTGTTTTTGTTCCTGCATCTAATATCATTTGCTAACAACACTTCCAAACCCATGAATATTTACTAACTTCTGCGGACCAAGTAGAGTGATGATTGATGACTGGCAAGAAGTTATTATTTGGTCAACATGGTAAATTATTAGACACACACTGACAGCTTAGAAGGAATAGAGGTTCAGTATGCTACCCTGGTGGTTGTTAGCTTTTCCTTTAGATATCCATTTTTTTTGTGATGATAAAAACAACAAGATCAAATTTGAACTCACTTAGGCTAAGGCATAGCAAGTTCTGCACCTTGCCGTACCCAGTTTATGCCAATGCTGAGACCATCGTGGTAGAGTGTTTTCTTACACATAAACATGAATTAACAGGTCAGTCTAAATATACCAACCTACAAACTAGAGCAGGTGGTATTTTTGCACTGTGATGTGCTTTAATGAATTGCTTATGGGACGTGCAAATGATCAAAAGCGGGCAGGGGGGATGGTGGGTGCTGCACAAACACAAGTGATAAAACTGACCCTGTAATTCACATTTATGCTCAACAGAACACTCTGCGGTGGCTGGTCCAGCCCGTAACATCATGCTAACCCCGCTGTTAGTTTTATGAATAAAGCCCAGAATCCCTTCCTCCCACAGGGGTGCTGTTGTGCAGCTCACCTGGACCTCTGACCTCCTTGTAGAAGAAGAAAAAATAATTCTGTGTGAGGATCAATACTGTCACATTGCATTATTACCGCAACAACTGCTGTAGCCTATTCATTCTGAGTTTGCACTTATTAGACATATTCTTCCATCAGCTGCATGGCAGATCATTTCTTGCGCCTTCTGGTGGATGAGGCGAATGAAGTTTGAAGGCTTTTCAGTTATTATTGCATGAAATGCAAATAGTGTGGAGCATCTGCATGGATGATATAACAATATGGCACAGAACAAAGAACAATAATATCTGGGTTGTATGGCTGTAGTGTATATGTGCGTTAGAAGTGTGATTTTTAAAATGAAAGCTAGTGACATCACTACTAATACCTAAAGCAGCTAAGATTTGTGGTTGAGTGTTGATGAACTCTCATGCTAAATTTCCCCAAAATGAAGCATTGCTTTTTTGTTTGTTGTTGGAAACTGTTACCAGGAATAATTTCAATCCTGTTGAGTTCCGGGATGTTTTCCATCGACTACCTCGTGTTCGAAGTATTTGCTGCTCTCCATCAAAGTACTAATTATTTTTCTGTAATATTTTCCGCTGGCTGCTGTTCTAGTCTTCTACCAGGCATCACTAAGATCCCTAGGTCAAATGTGATTTACACCTTCTCATCATCTCATCAACTGACCTAATGAGGTATCATGCAGGGGCTAACTTTTAAAAAGATGTTTTGTTTTATCTGCTTCAAGATGAGTTCATGGTGGCTTTTAGTCAAGCCCAAGATCTCCAAATTCTGCTCTCCATTTCTTTCATAAAGCAGCGGCTTTGTCCCAAAACGAAAGCAAAATGTAACGCTTTAATCTGTTAGATGGGGGAAAAAGAGATCAAAGGAACATTTTCAAGGTGTGTGAAATGAGCTTTGGACTTTCACCTGGCCGGGAACATAGACTATTCTCACATAAGTCTAACATGTGGACTGATGATGACCTTTCCATGCAGATGCCCATTACAGCACCCAAGAGAAGCAGCGATGTTTTCCATTAGCAAGATCACAACACCATTTAATGGAAGTGTCAGATTAAAACTGAAAACTGGGTGTAAATGAAGTTCTGAAATTTCAGCGTTGGACTTCAGTAAGTGGTGCTCCTGAACCAAATGAACCGAAGCTACATATTCAGTGGCTCTGCAAACACTCCAATGATCTCTATTTAGATTGCCCGGGTGTGAAAGGGATTCAGCGCTGTGGTTACGACTAACAGTTAATTACAGCACCAAGCCATAAATAAGTAAATGATACTGTTGCGGTATTTTTTAAGGTGGTAACAAACCCAACAGCATAATGAGACAATATAATGCCACATAAGCATGTCATAAGCATAAGCTGTAGATACTGTTGTCACTAACTTCACCAATATAATAGCCTACTGTTGAGTTAAGCTGAATATCAGTTAGTTTGACCCTTCAATTCAGACAGCTCAGTTCAGTAACACATTTATTTAACACATTTCCTTCTTCTTCTTAACCTAAATAAGAAGGAAATGTGTTAAATAAGAAGGTAACACATTTATTTAACACATTTCCTTCTTATTTAGGTTAAAAATAGACTTCCCTTTATATTTTTGGTTCATACTGATTCAACAACTTAACATCTTCAACATCTGTTATAGTATTTAAGTAACATATAATGTAAGTAATGTTTTTTCCAGTTTGATAAGATTCAAAGAGCCGCCCGATTCGAGCCAAATCTAATCCATACCCCCCAACATTACTGATAAACACTGTATTTATAAGCTGCCCAAAGCATGGCTCTGCAGTCCCTGTAGCCCAATTTGTCAGAGCTCATTAAGATTAATGGAAAAACAAAGACTTAAAGAGAAAGACCCAGAGAGGTATTATAGTCAATTAATTATTAATTATGGCTGGTGCTTTAACGCAAAAGGATTTTAAACATACGTGGTCTCAGAGCACCAATAATGGCAAGCCATAATTACTAATGGAAGTACATATTTATGGTTGAATAACTAGTCGTCTTTGATTTCTTAATTACTGAGATATGACTTCATGTCAGGTTGTCAGTCATAAGAAAGCTGAAGGCTAATTATGTAGCAGGATGATCCACCTCTTTATCACAGTTACATTTTTCCATATAGGTTAAGCATTGTTAATCATGGGGAATCTCAACGCAAATCATTATAAAGTTGGCTGTTGTTTGTGTTGTAGTGCTGCAGTTTGAAGCGGTCTACATCATTCCATCTGTGTGCTCAATATTCTCCACTATGTGCTCTCACTCTTTCTTTTCTTTTCATATCTTGTGGCTTTTTGAACTCCGGTCTGTCTGACGCAGAGGAGAGCATACATTGGAATATTCATCTGAAAAAATGCAGAGAGAATTTCAGGCAATTACAGTGACCCAGTGGCTGGACTATAAAGACCTGTCTCTGTCTCACCCTCCTCCCTGGAGCCACATTTAAAAAAGAAAGAAAGCAAAGGTTTAAAGTCCACTTCATGTCCACTGGACAATGGACAGCTCTTGTGCTGCCACCCCCTCAATCCTGCATAGCAGGTTTGATCTTGAGCCATGAGGTGACCTTTCAAGAAACACAGTCATGCTTTGGTAGAAATGCCAGAGGTCATGCACACACACACACACACACACACACACACACACACACACACACAAAGACACTCCCACACACTCCAACGCAAAGAGATGCAGAACCACACCCACACAT
>OMOV01088616.1:0-11267 GCA_900312565.1 Beryx splendens | reverse complement strand
GCGTGCGTGCGTGCGTGCGTGCGTGCGTGCGTGCGTGCGTGCGTGCGTGCGTGTGTGTGTGTGTGTGTATGTTTGTGGTATATCTAACTTTGAGCTGGCAGACAGTAGCAGCTGGAGATAGACTTTCCTTAGGGATGTAATCATTGCTATCCACGGTAAAAACAGCACAAACGTTTCTCACCTTTTGTATTTTTTTCTCAGTAAAAAACCCCAAAAAAACAATACATAATTCTGCCCTCACGGGGTGAGCTATTTTTGAAGGAACACCATCACATCTGTCATATTCACTTTTCATGAGGGCCAGCTTGAGCTGGTTTATAAACTGCAGTGAACCAGCATCATGAGAGGGAATGATGCACCTCTCCATCACCACTCCACCAGCTCCCAAAAAAGAATGAAATTAATTAAATTCTGGATGAGACAAAGGCTTAGGACATAAAGGGCTGCTGTTAGCATTTTTCTAGCCCATTGATTCCTTGTTACTACTGCACATTATGGCCCCCTGAACCCTCATAAATCAATTCATACCCCATTGTCCTTCTCAGAAGGCTCTTCTCACTGTTGGCTGTAACATGGCTGAGGTGACAATAATCTATTGTTTCAGTTTAAAGCTCAGCGCTGCACCCCGGACCCATGGCCACAGAGGCCAGCAGAATGTATGGGCTGCCTGGAGGGTGCTAGGGGGATATTGAACAGCGGTTGACACGCAAGGGCCGGGCTCTGTAACATAGAAAATCCATCTTTGTCACTGAGGGATATACATATATCTACCCTAACCCGCATTTAGAATACACAGTGGAACCTTAGATACCGAACAGGTAAAAAGGGAGAATATAGTCTGGAAATTTTTCTAACAGTTGAAACTTCCTTGTTTCATGCAACTATAAATTGCAAACTAGACTGGAAAGGGTATTTTGGTACATGCACATATATTTTGAAGGAATCCAGTATACATTTAATAATTTCAAATGCAATTTTTGAATGTTTACATATACGTATGAGAAAGAAGGGCAAGTAACACTTCAGAAAACTGAAGTGGCTACAGAGACTAGACTACAGAAATGACAGGATTCTCTGGGTAGAAAAGGCAGAGAGGTTTCCAACTGGGTTACATCCTGGTCCAGGTCAACTGCAACTGGTTACTGGGTTGACATTATGTGAATCTGTGAAGCAGCTAGTTAGGCACCAGAGCTTATCATTACACACCACTAGCCAGATACTCATAAAAATAAAACAGTCATCATGTCCTCTAATGGCTGTCCCATGCTAATATGGTCAAAAATGTTTTATTCATCAATATTTTCTATGATTGTCTATACATAGTTAAGAAAATTTAGCCCCAGCAGCCAAGAATCCCTGTACAATATACAGTATGTCTACTACTGAGGACACTCGCTGGCTAGTTAGCAATTAGCCAACATGAGACTGTGATCTGCAGGCCTCTTGCAAAAAAAGATGATTTTTTTTGTGTTCTCTGACTGCCAACTAAGCCCTGTGCAGGCTATTACTGGCAAGCTAATTTTGGACACAAGGCAGCAGACCAGCAACAAAGATATAAACACGCAAGGCAAAGTCAAGTCCAACGGGTTTGTAAAGCACTTTCAACAGAAAAGGTTTATCAAAAAAAAAAAGTAGACGAGCAAAGTGCACAAATACAAATAAAAACTAGAACAGAAAAGAGAAGAGATGTTACATGCAAATTTTAAGATCTGCGCCTGGAGTCTGCCACGACTCCACATCCACATCTGGGCTTTTGTCACATCTCTCCATGAAAGTGGCACAGTAGCCTACTTTGAGTTCTGTTACATTGCAATTTGGGCCAGCATCCCTGCGTGACAGTGTCTGCACCTAGTGGAGCCCACGCCCTGACGAATTAAGGCTATTCTGAGAGGGAAAAAGAGGTGACGCTCAGTAGTAAGGACGTGTTTCGCATTTTGTGCCATGTGGTGCTTTCAAGCTATAGGTGTGGGTGCATGAGGGCCACCTGGTTTCCTCAGCGCTCACCTAACATCAAACCGTATACAGCATCGAACCTTTCTGACCAGAGATGCATGCTGATTCCCAGTACATCCACTGAATTGAAAATGCTCTCACGTCAAACACATCAACAGCCTGTGATTAAACACTCAATCCAGCCTTGATTTCATTTAGAAAGTGTCATGCACCTCTTTGTCCTTTTGCACCATAAAACATGTTTTTTTTTTCACTTCATGTCATTGATATGCTCGTAATTGCAGCCAAGACAGGTCAGCTTCCCATCCATCTGTTCGTTCTCTCATTTTCAATTTATCAGTAATGATCTAAGATGCAGAGCCTGTGACACCAATGACAGAGTACCTACACGACATTGAGCAGCCTTGACAAATAATAACCTTTTACTCAGAAATGAGCACTTAATTGAGCGTTCGTCCCAAAGAGCTCTATTCACTGTTCAGAGAGCAGCTAAGAGCGCCGGCTACTCCGTTTTACTTTTCTCACAGGCCTTACACACGCCGTACATTTCATTCTCTTGAGGAAAATAATATCCAGTCTTGTCTTTGACTTGTAAAGGTGTGAGGGCCTGCAGATACTGGTGTGGGAAGGTGCCGCAGAGTGCTGAGAGGTCAGTATGCGCCAACAGTAGCCTGACAACAGCCTGAGGCCACAGCTGTAGGCATTCTTCTAAAGGTCACACTAGCCTGACCACCCGCCCCATCAAGCTCCATCACTGAACAGTTTGTCTGTACAGTGACATGGGATTTTGCCCTTCCTTGTTTAACAACAACCCAAATTATTGTCACCCATACAAATTCAAATTCTGCATTGGTTTGCAACATTAAAGGAAAAATCCACCCCAAAACACCTCAAAAACAGCTATTGGCAATATACTGTGCATTTCTGTAGTTTGGTAGTGTATTTTCCCATCGATAACTGGTCACACATAGACAACAGAACGTCACATTGAGATGTTCCCAGTGCAGCTACAATGGAGTTCGATAAAAGATCATTTTTCAGCTATCTAAAACGTCAACAGTACACGTCAGGCTTTGGTGTCAGTCCCTCAGAATCAACGTTCAACAATCATACAGGGAGAAATCTATCCTAGAAGAGGCAGAGATACGAATTTCATCATCAGGATCTCCAGGTGCACATATACAGCACAGAGAGCCCCCTTCTCTGGGGGTTGTCGAAAGGCATTCTAAGTAAGTAGAAGTGGACAAGGCAGGTTGAGGGAGAGTGGGGACACAACACCTCATCACAAAATACCTCCTGGAATGGATTGAACATGATTTATTGATGATATTTAAGAGTATAAAGGTGGAATTTTCCTGTAGGATTTTGCTTGCTTGCCAGGCCTACTTAGGAAATTATGCTAAACTAGATGTCTTCTAGTGCAATGCTGGTACTGTAAAATATATATCAAAAACTGAATAAATTATATCATGATATTGTTACTCTCATACATTCTCAACTGTATATTGCTTAATATTGGTTTAAGCAAGATCACAAAAAGAGAATTAAAATAAATACGGCTGTCGTCACAAGTGAATGTGAACGTAACAAATGGATAGCAGATCTATAGCACTGCATACATTTATCACATGTAATAGTCAGCAGACATGATAATTTGATGACTAAGATGCAGTAAACATTAATTTAGCATTACTTTTTCTTGCCTTTCTTCCCAGATAGAAAAGCGTCGATGTCTGTGTTGTCATATTGACGTATTGGTAAATGCTCCAGGAGAGAGAGAGTGAATTAAATGTCTGGTGAAACATCAATAACTCAGGGACTCGGGCTATTCAACATATAGTAATGTGTGCGGGTCTACCATGATACAGAAGTGAGATATACTATTGTTTAAGTGCAGTGCTTCTGTTTCATCATTCATTGCCTGACGTTTGGTACGTCGAAGAGTGATGCTCCAACTGACAATAGCAGCAAGTGTATAATCATTCATTAAAGGTTGCATTTTCTGGCTAAGGATTGTTACTATCACTACCACTATATGAGTTTCATTTGTTTCTAAAAGGTCAAACAAACATTACTTTGGCACATAAAGTTTCTCATTCATTGTAAGTAGAACACCTCCACAAAATTACACTCAGTGATATTACAAATGTATTGTTTTTGTTCTCATTATTCTGGTTCCAGCTTTGTTCTGTGTGACATTATGTATTTTAATATTTGATGCACGTGGGTGCCTTTTTTTAAATGACTCAGAGCACAGACTGCAGATATTCAACGCTGAAACTACATGCCACACTTACAGGTCCTACTTTTGCAATACCCTCTTCCCATTTCCTTGATATTGATTTTCCAATGATTTCCATCATATGGAGGATAATGTGTTTTGCCATTAGCATTATTTTTTTTTTAAAACATAGATTATCTTAAGCTATGTCTGAAGTTGCGTGCTCCCTGCTGCTGTCATTGTGTCATGTAGAAGTAATTTCTATTTCAGGCACCATGGGAATCAAGCTAATTTAAAGCCGGGGAGTCAGAAGCGGCATGAGGAAAGGACAAAAGGTTAAGCGGGTGATGTGCCTGCAATACCAAGTTGTCATCCATTACTTTTCCACTGGTATTTTTTAGTTCTTTTTCATGTTTGTTTTAAGTGTTTTGATGGGCCGTTTCATTCCCAGGCAATTTCCGGACATGCCGGCGCCGGCGGTGCTGGTCACTGTTCGGGGCGATGCTAAGATCACCGTAGCCAAGGGCATGCCCGCCCGCCTGTGACTCCACTGTCAGCACTAATGCATTCAGGGCAGAGCTACATGCTTTTTCAGGTGTGTCGCAGGCTGCACCGTCAGCAGATTGTAATCAAATCCAATCTGGTATTAAAAGACGATCTTGACACTTGACTCTATCAAAAGAAAACAGGGAAAGTTAGTGTGTGTAATGTGATTGTGGACAAGTCCCTGGCGATCTCCCTGCCTCTGGTCGCCTTACAGAACTTCAAATGGATTGCACACTAAATTCAGACTTTTCTGGACAGAGTCAATAAACCAGTGGTTTAATGATAGTGGCCTGCTAGATTGTCATTCGATCTGTCCTGCAGCGCAGCGAGCATGCTCTGTGTGAACTGGCAGTAGTGGATGTTGATGTTTACATAGTTTCCACTGTAGGCCGGGTGTGAATGAAATACTAACATCAAACTAGGAACCACTATCTCTTCCACTACCTCTTTGATACTCAACCATATAAAATGCTTGAATGAACAATGTATCTCTTCAAGGCAGGCTGTGCTCCTTATTTGGCAACCCGTCTACAAACATATTCCATTTGCTACAACAGCGTTTCAATTAAAAAGCACTTTGAGAAGATTCAGTCATGTAGGCGTATACGCGAGAATGGCCTCAAATCTCAGTTACTACGGAAGGAAGTGTTAAGCATCCATCCACCCATTCACTCATGTATTCATTCAGATTCACAGTGTCACCTTAAAGGGAGAAACTGAATTCAGAGGAAAATCAATATGATAAACTGCTACTTGTTTTGTCTCCAAATTGTTTCAGTTTGGAAATCGATATGTGAGCCAGAGCCATTTATCACCGTTTGAGAGAAGTGGGCGCCCCACGGGAAAATATTAGGGCCTCCATGTGGAGCAGAGAAAAAAATAGCATGAGTGTAAGCGTGAGGTGACTGAGGTGGGTGAGGGGGAGGTGAGTCGGCGGCGGGGGGGAGAGAGAAATAAGGAATAAAGACAAAGGGAATAAATAGACGGGAAGGAGACAGAGGGAAGGAAGAAAACAGTGGTGAGTGGTAAGGGAAGAATTGTAAGATGCCTCTGTCTCTCCATTTGTTTTTGTCTCTGGCTGTCTCCCTCTCGCTCTCAGAAGGATGGATGGTGTGCAGAGTTTTATCAGAGCCTGACAGACACAATAAAAAATAACCTTCCCAGTGCGGGGCCTGCTCAAATTAATACAGTGCAGCGGGCGACGTCTGAGCTTGGTCATTAGGGGCCATTGACAGCGTCATTAACACAATGGGCAGATTATGGGGGTTACGTGTGACAAACTGCCAAGGTGGATCCTGCCATGTTCCTCAGCTGACCTCTGGTGAACGTCACCATGACTCTGGGAAACGGGACAGAAGGTGAGAAAAATGGAGGAATAATAGAAAGTATTGTCTTTTGATTTATTATGACCTATAGCTATTCCTCCAGAGTCTTTATCAAACCGTGTCACCCCTCCACATCTTTGTAAATGTCATCAACATGAAAACAAAACGCTGAAACATACTGATAAGAGGCAGCTGGTGGTGGTAAGTTTAGGTAAGAAGGAGCTGATCCTAACCCTAATGCCACGCCATCCTGGGATTTATAATAGAATCTAGTTGAAATGTTGATTGATTGTTGTTTATTGACTGAGAAGCAAAGAGCAAAGTATGTCATATTTAATCCATCACAGGTTGTAGATGCCATAAAATTAGATTCCACAACCTCTCTGACTGTCTTTATATCAGAAATGTTTCCAAATCTCACAAGGTTAAAGAGAAGAAGAGAGATCATCTGGGGAAATGGTGTGGTTGGAATCTGAATCAACTATAAGTCAATGAGTATGGTTGTGTAGAGCTCTGGAAGGAATGCATGACCTTTTCTTTTGCTGCTAATTAGAGGAACTTTTGACAACTAATGCCCGATGGCATTGCATAGACTGCAAATAAATGTTTTAAATTAATATTTTCGTGCGTCTCTCTTCACTTATCATTCTACCGCATCATCATGCATCCATTTTGCCTATACTTCACACGTAAAAACTATTCAAGATATTTCTCTTGAGTAACTTACACTGTTTAATTTAAATAAAATGTACTGAATCACCACATAAATGCATTAGCTTCATTCTTTTGACATATTGTGATATTGGTGCACTGAAATGTTTTGATATATGCTGTGGTGTTTGCAAAGTCAGTGTTTGAGTCAAATTGGTATAAATTACTATAAATTGCAGTGAAAAGTGTTCTTTTTGTTTTCTATGGAGCTTGAATTCTCACTGGGCGTACAAAATATTAGAAGCATTTGCTTTTGCTTTGAAATAAACAGACCAAATCCAGTGGAAAGTTAAGGTCTCCTATTGATTTCACCCATTAAATCCACTTCAGTCAAGACGGGGAGATCTAGATGAAGGGGAGGAGAGGTGTTAGAGTGGTGGTTATTGTATTTTCTCAAATATTATGAAAAATGTAAACAACAATACAACCACAAGTCTGCCAAGTCAGATGAATTCTGGACATTGAAAGCATTGGTCACTGAATGCACTGTGCCTTTTGTACACAGAGTATAACACATAGACAGAGCAGTGGACTTGGTGGGCGGTCAGCCTTTTCTTTTTGAATTTACCATTTTGAACAATGACATTCTGACATGAAATTAAGCGTATGGGTGGTTTCCAAAATAAGAGTACCAATCAACTCAGTGACCAGGGATACCATCATGCATATTTTTGTCTGGTTAATATCATGAAACAGGAGCTGTTTTTTGAGGACTGCAAAACAGACAGCATTCGCTGTTTAGCTGTACTCTTTTTTTTCCAAATTCCAAATCACATTAGCTTGAATGAACTTGAACAGTGTTTAAAATCACACATTTAGTCTGTGACAATACACTCATCGTGTTAACTTTGATCCCTGGGTAAACACCAGTTGCCAGTGTGATTACACTGCTTTTATTGGTTTCAAATCATCAAGCACAGTGTTTCAAGGCATTTTCTTATAACGGCGCAGGGCTCCTTTACTTATTTCTCAATATTGCAGAGAAATTTCCAAAATCTCTTGTTTGGTCAAAAAACAGAAACTGATGTGCAAGTGATTTTGTGTTGGAAGAGAAGCTTTTGCAGCACCTGTGTTCAGAAAAGCTCCTATCATTCAAATCCCCATCTGAGTCTCTCTGCAACAAAACATCTCTGTGAGAACAGCTTGCCTTACAATGCATGGCTTACTTTGCCTGCGTGGAATTTCCCGTCCCCGTTCGGGCAGCGACTTGTGTCACAAATCAGAAGTTGTATCGAAGTGTCAAGATGACTGCACCAGTGGTTTCTCCTCAGAGTGACACACAGCGTGAGACAGGCTGATAAATAAATTAATAAAGGCCACGCAGCACCCTGAATTTTAAGAAGTCATTGTTCTGGATAAGCAGAACCAGGGGAATCTGAGCGCTGGGAAAAACTCTGGCCTGAAACACATGTTGCTGGGCGCTTTGATCTAGACTGACGGGGGAGGAGAGTTG
Organism: Beryx splendens; assembly: GCA_900312565.1. Taxonomy (NCBI): domain Eukaryota; kingdom Metazoa; phylum Chordata; class Actinopteri; order Beryciformes; family Berycidae; genus Beryx; species Beryx splendens. The sequence continues at coordinate 3,058 of OMOV01088616.1, read as the reverse complement.
CTGAAGACAGGCGAGGCCGACAGGGATCAAAGTCAACATCAACACACCTCTGTTTTCAATATTTCATAGGCCAGCACTGAATTACTAAAACATATGATCACAAAATCTCACTTGGTATTTTTTGATTGACATCTGTTGATTAGGCGCCGTCCAGAGCTATTATCTGCTTTCTAGGTCTTTGAAACCACATCTTATCCAAAATGGATCTATTTTTCAAAGCGCAGAACAACTGAGGAGAGAGCGATGACAAGTCATGTTTTCCCTCACTTCACACTGATGCAATAAACTCCATGATCAGTGCTTTTAGAGCAGGGCGAATACCCCACCACAGTGTTTTATTTATTGATGCCGTTTCACCTGCCGGACAAAGCAGCAGTGACAGATGCGCAGAAGAGAAAATGCTGAATGCCTGAATCGTGGATAATCCGACACAGAAACACGAGGACAGAAAGACAAGATGATTCTTCCCTTTGCAGTATTTTTTAGTGCTTTGTCAGTGCTTCACACAAACCCAATACCCGCCAATACGGACAAACACGACCTTGCTACGCCAAAATTTTTATAAAAAACCTTTTGAAAATAAGCATAACGATGCAGCAATCTACTTTGAAAGTCTTAAGTCTGAGCGTGCTTGGTCCGGATCCGAAGTACCAGTCAGACTGGATTGTTCTCTGCTAGTGATGCAGCAAAGAGTCGTAATGGCCAGGATGGCAGCCAAGTGGCTCTCTGTGTCCAGAGTCTGGGAGGTGATTGAGAGGACCAAGGGTCCCAGGAGACAGAGCTCTAAGTAAGAGCGATTCTCTCTGCTCTCTGAAAGTATGGACCACCATCCCAGTGACCTTCTGCTGGCGTGTGGATGAAATTGGATGATTTCTTGCTCGGCCTGAAGAGGAGTGACAGGTGGTTGTGCTTCCAAGCCTGAAGGAGAGCCAATCTACTCAATCCAGTCCCTGACTCCTGCCATCCACTCGCGTGCCCCTTCCTCTGCTGTGATCAGGAAACATCTCACAACATCATCACTTATTTATGGCCGGATATGAACAGCTATATTTCAATCTCACTGGACACTCAGGATGTTTGAATGTATATGCATGCAAGACGCACCAACTGCTCTAATTTGCAAGCATGATTTAATAAAAATGCAATCATATTTCCCTTGTGAATTCAAGACAGTTCTTCAATCACATATAACTGACACTTATACTGTCCTTCCAGGCATTATGTTTATTAATGTGTTTACTACTTTTTGGTAATTATATAGTATGTTTGTTCCCGTGAAGCTTCTGAAATTTGATTAATTTTACTGGCTCATAGGCTATTTGTTTGGAGAGTGATTGGCTTTCAAATAATTGAGACAGTCAGAAATGGCAAGGAGTAATTTTCATTTTAGGAATTCACATACAGGCTGTTCGGTCCACAACAGTGCAGTCGTGAGCAATTCAAAGCCAGAAACCAAAGAAGTGAAACTCTAATCTGTGATGTCATGCTGATCTACAGCTTGGAGCTGCTTCATTGACCATGAATGGGAGACTGACTTTGTGTACTCGCACAATGTTTGTCTGAAGTTATACATCTAAGCCAGCTTTATATTGATAGTGCTATAACTTTCAAAGCGGAAAATGTACCCTGATCCTTAGAAAAATAATTCTGAAAACTGTCGCAGACATGTTTTCCATCATTTGAAATTCATGGAGCCGCACATCAGTGAAACATCACAGTTTGCATAAACACACATTTTTACACACACACACATGAAAGCAAACACAGAGACAGACAGACACACACACAAACACAAACACAGTTCCGACAGTCACTCTCATTTTCCAGCCTGATAGAATGGGAGTGTGTTTGACTATGCATGCAGGTTGCTGTGGTTTCCTCAGACCTCGGGGAGATTGAGCCATCGAGGAGGATAAGCGCGCTGCCTGCAAAGCGTTTCATCACTATCATGGAACCGACTGGGTCATCTGAGGTTGTTACACCCACATAATCATATTTCTTCTGTTGTGTGCTAATAATGTACAAATGAGTCCTTGAGCGTTGCATTTCTTCAAAGAAGCATGGATGAGAAGAACAATGGATACACCTCTTTTCCTCTGTCATCTTTGTTCCTAATTTGCTCGGCATTGTGGGTGTAAACCAGCTCACACTGGTGTTCTATTCACAGACAAAATAAATAAAAAAGCTGAAATAATTAATGAATAAAAACCCCGAGGGGGGCTTTTAAAATCTACATAATATCAAACCATGGCTTTTCCTTTTTTTAAATAACAAGGCGTATTCGGTTCTGTGATGTATTTCTCGCATGCCTAATTACTGAGATATGAATTATCTTTCGTCCTTTGCAATTTAGTAAATAAATCCCAAGGGAGCTCATTTGAAGCAGGAAATAGGCCATATTTCTAAGTGGAGAAACCACCATGTGGAAATAAAAAAAAATAAAAAAAGGTCCCATAGAGGAAACATGTAACCAAATCAGTCATGTAATGGAGGAAATCAAAGCATTGCACAACCTTGTTTATTCATAGGAAGATATGCTGAAATCTTTGGTCTTTGGTCGGACAGAGGGAGATAAGCAGCCAGCCGCTCTTCCACAGAAAGTCTTTATAAGCACATGTTCCACTGGTTGTTTACAAACTTGAAAGGGAAGATTCAGATCAATAAAATAACATACTCCTTAGACGGGATCAATGTAGGTGAGGGAGTTAGGAGTTAAGCTTGCGTGGAAAAAACATGTTTGCGTGCGTGAGAGAAACAGAGAAGGAGAGCGAGAGAGAGAAAGAGAGGGAAAGAGAGAGGGAGCGGCCCTATTGGGCGGTTATTCTGAGTTCTGTTCGTTGCGGGCGATGGCCGGCCCTGCAGGTACTGCTCTCCCCGGGCTGAGACCACTCCAGACAGACTGCAGTAATTTACATTGACAAAGCTGTCAGAGGAGAGGTGGCCTCCCGCATGGTGATGGATGCCGACCTGGGAGGGAGAAGAGAGGAGGAGAAGAGAGGAGAAGAGAGGAGAAGAGGAGAGAAGAGGCAGGAGAGGGGGGGGGGGGGGCGGCTGGGGC
>OMOV01088615.1:0-12435 GCA_900312565.1 Beryx splendens | reverse complement strand
GCACGTGCTAGTCTCTCCCTCCCCAGATCGGCAGAGGGGGCGGAGCAGCGACCGGGACTGCTTAGGCAGGGGAATAATTGGATGACCAAAAATTGGGAGAAAATGGGGAAAAATTCGACAAATAAATTTAAAAAAAAAGGTGGCCAAGAATGGATAAATATAACTAGACCTTAACTATTAGGATGATAATTAAAACACTTAAGCATATATGATTAACCGATTTAGTATATAATTCACACTATTCTAAAACTCATTGGAGACTTTAAAAAATAAAAAGTAGGCCTAGAGAAGAAGAGGACTAAACCAAGAATGACAAGAATTTAAGGATTTATTACTTTTTTATGGCTTTATTCAGAAAGGTGGGTGTTTCCTACATGACTGATGAGAGAAGGAGAAAGCAATTTCTGACCCTTTTGGTAATATGGATCAGAATTACTTTACGGTCATAACATTCACATTATTAAACTCAGCACAAATTCCTGAACACTTTAACATCAAACATGGCTATCTAAGGCTAGCCCATTTAACGATGAAGAAATTGACTAATGCAAATAACTCTTATATAAAGCATCACAGTTACACATGACGTTAGACATACACATTAGGGTCCATCACAATGTGATAACCAAAGTTTCATGAGTCTGTATCAAAGATTTCTTCTGATTTTGGCAACATTCCAGCTGTGTGTGTTGGTGTTTATGGTGGTTTACCAGGAGGTCAGTGGCCCCCTTTTACGATCCAACTACTTGGCTCACACAGACTGCAAGTCCTTTCCAGATGTGTGATGATGATGATGGTGATGATGATGAAGGTGCATCGGGAACGAATATTACTCAAGGGTCCATTTTGTACTGTGGACTCCTGGTTCTGCTGCACTCTATAAGAAAGTAACAAATAACATGTTTTTTTTTTTTTCATTTTATGTAAATTCTTTTACAACCAGTAGTTAATTTCTAAACACAATGGGATTTTCTATGCTTATATGCTTGGGGTATGGGCACTTGAATGTTTGGATACAGTCTACCGCAGGATGTGAAAAATCTCTCAATAACATTAATTAAATGTCATGTTGAAGTTTGCAAAGTGTAAATATACTGTCAGTTTGAATCAATTAACAAGCATGACTGGCTGCTGGATATGTGGCTTGTTATGTACCAGGAGAGAAATCCGTGAATGAAATATTGCCTAACAATTAATATTTCCAGTGCTTTCCACACACAATCTCCATTGGTTTATCTTCCACAGAGGAGAGGGACATTCATACAGAGAGTGACTACACCTGTGCAGAAACAATCTTTTTTTCATTAGGTTTTCGGTTGTTTACAATGTAGAATATATACAACAATACATTATATATTTTAGAGAGATTGTCAAAAGATTGCCAATACTGACAATGTACAATAGTCAAATATGTGTATGATTACTCCATACCAACTCTGCACAAGAAAACAACAGAAACCCCAGAACAGCCTGGGAGGCCAGAAAAGGAGACCAGGCAGGAGAATAAATAACAGGACCATCCAGAACCTATAGAATATATAATATGCAATTTATTGTTGTATATCTGAGGTTTCTATTGTCTTCTGTTAGTATGGAGTATGTTTGTATACATGTGTGAATATTGTACATTGTCAGTTCTAGTATGTCTTTTCTAAAATATAGAATGTATTGTTGTATGTTGTATGTTGTATGTATTGTATTCTACATTGTGAATAAATGAAAACCCAATGGAAAAACAGATTTTCTCTGCACAGGTGTAGTCACTCTGTAATGAATGTCCCTCTCCTCTGTGGAAGATAAATCAATGGAGGTAGCATGTGGAAGCTTTTTTTTGTCCTAAACTTGTTTATCCTTCACCTCCAGCACCTTTCTAAGTTTTCAAAAGTGTGCGTTTCCACTTATCTATTACAAATGCTAGTAAAAGCACCTTTTTTTGTTCTTGTATATTACTCATGTATATTAATCATTCTAATGCTATAACTACATCATATTTACTTAGTTATTTCCGGTCATTAATGGTAATTAATGGCCTGTAATTTGGAGCGTTACCAGACTTCCACAAGCTTTAAACTGTTTATTGATCAAAAATGCAATGAATTAAGTTAAGATTTGTGCAAAAAGGTATTTACCATAAACACAGCTGTTTTTTTATAAGTAGCAACATCTACATTATTGAACGTTTGACTAACAAAGCATGCTTGAACATGGTATAGATCCTGAACAACTTGAACTTAAAGAAATGATGAATAGAAGTACATATAAAACTTGAAATACAACAAAAGATATAAACTTGCTTAATTAAGGAGGCAATTAATTACTAGAGTCTCCTTGATGAAAACCATTAAATTTTATGGTGCAAAGTTGGTGTTGTGTTTCAAGACACCAATAGCCATTTTGCTACTATTTATATTGTGGCGATGCTGGAAGGGCCCGCCACCTGCTCCACCAAACAAGACATCTCTGTTGGTGCAGAGGTAACATCAAAGCTGCAGAGCATGAGTTCCTGGGTTTGTGCCTGGTGCCTGCCAGATGCTACTCTGGTGGGAGAAGTGGGACAGCATGGCAAAATTCATAGGGAACGTGTGTCAACACAAGAGACTTTTGTTGGGGAAAATGTAGACTCTGGTGGGGCCTTTTACCTGCTCCAACAAACAGGTTATCGCTGTTGGTGCAATGGTAGCTTGGTTGCTTGGGAGACTACAAAACAGATTGAGCGGCACGACAGCAGGATAAAGGACAAATTTATCACAACTGTGAAAAATCATGGCACACAAAAGCTCACAGATAATATATTACAATACCCAGATGATACACAGGCGAAAACTAGTCTGACTAAACGGTTTGACTAATTAGTGTGTGTGTGTGTGTGTGTGTGTGTGTGTGTGTGTGTGTGTGTGTGTGTGTGTGTGTGTGTGTGTGTGTGTGTGTGTGTGGAGGGGGGGAGTGTCACACTCACACACACACACACATTTTATATTTATAAAAAGCTTACTTGATGTACTGCTGCAAATTGTGTATGTATACTTTGAAGGAGATTCGGGTCTTCCCATACCACTGTATTGGCATAATTTAGAGTCATTTTAACATTTTCAAACAGTTTTGTGATGTAATATTCAGGGAGGCTAGAAGTAGTGCTTCAACACGCCAAAGGTTGACCTACATCACTTGATCGCCTGTTTTTAAATTCAAAATAGAAATCAACCAGTAAAAGAAACATGAACTGCAGCGTGCTCGGGCCTGTGCTTCATCCTATAGCTCCCCCAACACATTTACCAGGATTTTCAGTGCAGATTTGAGCTCTGCATTCAACACAGTCCTTCCCTGAATCCCTGCACATCTTAAGACCCATCAGTTAAACTCCTTAAATTTGACACCGCGCTGATAGGCGTAATTTCCAACAATGAGTCAATCTAGCAAGGAGAGGAAGACTGACTGGTGTCACGGTGGAGTCACCTAGAATTGAACTTTCTCAAAACTGTGGGGATGATAGCAGACATCAGGAAACAATCTGTGCTACTCCCTCCCCTCGACATAGAAGCCTCAATCATCGGAAGAGCTCAGTCATTTAAATTCCGGTGAATTCCCCGGCTCTCGAAGGGGAGGAGAACATCTCCTCCATACGGAGGCCCAGCAACGCACTTCCTCCAGCAGCTGACGCTCACACTCTTCGGGGAGTTATTGTAGTGTAATTCTACACAGCCAATATAATAGAATCAATCATCACCTCCTTCATAACTGCCTGGTTCCCTGCTGGAACTGCTAAACCCAAGGACAAACTGCAGAGCATCATGCGGCGAGTGGAGAAAAACATCGACTGCCACCTCCCCTCCTTTGAAAATTGGCAAGACTCCAGAGCAAGGTGTCCTACTTGTTCTAGAAACTTCAGTCAGGCAATCGAAGAAATAAAAAACTGAAAAGTAATATTTTTAAGTGTATTTTTATTATTTGTGAAGCACTTTTCAAATCAGAGTTTCATTGTGTTTTACAGAAACCAATAAGGAATAAAAGCCAGTGGGGTAAACAATAAAAAATGCCAGACATTAGCTAAAAACAGTGTTAAAAATATTCATAACAAACTGTCTTATTTTCATTATTGTAGGTTTAAAAGTTCTGGTAGTTTTCCATCTTTGTTGCTGTTTATCCAGGAGGATGATAACATTCAATGTGGATGAGTGAAGTTTGTTGGAATAGTTAAGTTGTTTGTCTGGAAAAAACATGCCATGCTTGCAAAAAGATTAGTAAAAATTGAGGTGAATTTTTAAGCACAATGTTCATTAAAGATGCAAAAGTGTGCAGTGTGCTTGGGCACCTTGAAAATAGGATACAAAACTAATGCATTGGTAATCAGGGATGAAAAAATATCCTCCCATGCGAGATCAAGGGTGAAAACTAAGTCCGGGATGTGTCATCTGTTCTGAGTAGACCCAGACACAGGTTGCACTAAATTAAAACTCTCCACAATATTCAAAAATTCAGAGGCAAAACCAAGAGGAGCTATCTCTATGTAAGATACAATCATCTGCAGTAATTTTGCTGTGGTTCAGCACATTAGGAGATAGGAACTTAGGGAGTTCTGACAGGAAACTAGCTTGGGCAGCGGGCTGGGCAGATAAGCGCACACAGAACAGGGTCAGAACACGTTTCGCTGTCACCTCCTGCGTTTGAATGAATCTCCGTGGGCTTTTGACAATTTTTAATATCCTGTTTTTCTTTTTTCCTCTATTCTTTTGTGTGGCCTACACGGTTGATTAATTAAAAGTTTAAGTAGACTGCAGGCAAGAGAGATTCAGGGTAGCAAATTCAATGGTGTATTCAACCACTTTCTCTTGATGTGGTTTAATCACATTTTGATAAATACTGTAGGAGCCGCTCTGGATGACATAATCAGCTCTCAGGCCAGATAGTGGATGCTCAATTATATCGTGTCATAATAGCTTGATTTAAGTAAAAAATAATGTTCCATACTGTTCTTGACGCTTCATGACGTTTCATTCAAGCATAATTCTTCCACCAAAGCTGAAAACAAATTCTACCAAACGTGAAAAGCCACTGTGTAATTCACAACTGAATTTTGCATTTTACCAGTTTATGAATACTGATACAATGAGAAGTAATTATGAAAGCTTTGTATGCGTTCTGTGACACAATGAACCAATAAATTAGTTGTAACAGGCTAGTATAAAAATGTAAATACTTAATGTCTGTTTGATTCTTCTGTTTCTCCATTGAAATTGTTGGAATTATTGTTTTGTTAAATTGTAGGTGATAGTTTTCATAATTATCCTCCCTGATGCTTCAAGGTAACCTGAGAACCAATAAGTGCAAGATAAGAGAACGTGTTTCAACACGTTTTGAAAGAAGCAGCATTTTTTGTGTGTGTGATCAAATGATCCACAAGTAGGAGATGTTTCTTATCGCTCGTCAGTGTGCCACTGAGACACAGTGTGTGATATAAGGCACATTTGCAGGCCGAGCAGGGAAGGCAGTCTCTGTAGTTTGAGGAGGCAGATATACCTGCTGTGCTGCAGCTGATTACTTACAGTAACAGGGCTGACATTACTGCTGTTTGAGACTGTTCGGTGTGAACATTGTGTAATTTAAATTCCAATTTCCCCGTGTTCCTTGATTGTCTTCTTTTGTTGCAAGAAATACAGTAATTATGCTTTGCCATTAAGATGCCTCCAGAGCTCTCTCTTTTAAAAACCTGTTCAGTCTGGATTTACAGCATGATTTACCACTTAGAACAAAGTGAGGAACATTTAATAGAGACATTTGTTTCATGTTCTCAGCAAGTGTTATGGGCTTGAGGCAAATCAAAAGAGTAATTTCAACTACATGTAGAGCTACACTTATTTTTTCTCCTCCTAGGTATACATAACAATTAACATCTTATTTTGAGGTTAAACATTTGGTTACCATTTAGAAATTAGCAACATCTTATTACATCAAATCACAACTATTGAATGTGATTGCAGATCTTCAGGAATAATACAATGCAATGGCAACGCCAGTAAAAACTGCTAATAAGATCTGAACATTGTCATGAAAAACCGTTATAACCTGTCTATACTTGCAATTGCAAATGTCTCCTATCCATAACCAACTGTATGATAGCTGTTTGGGTTGTACAATTTTATGGGACTGTAGTTGAAAAACAGAGAAAAAAGGAAGGATGCTGGTTGCACTCAGATGAAGCTCAATTGTAACGTAGGTGCAAGAATAAAATTATTGCAAACTAGAAACATAGGAAAATATTTCTGCACACTGCAAATAAAAGGCTAGGACAAAAATGTCTAGTTCAAAATAACAAATGTATTGCATAAGCGCCCAACTTAAAGGTGCAAGGGAAAAAAGAAATATGTACAAAAGACCTAGGGAGCAAATGTTTCAGCTAGCACTCTGTGCTATAGCTGGAAGTATTAATGGGGACAAGCATCAAGATGCAGTTTCATAGGTTACATGGTTAATATCAACTCCTCAGAGGAGACAAATGATTACAGTGATTTTCCTGTTATTCTTAATATTTGCAGGTGTCTGTTGCACCTTTAAATTTGGGCCTGGTTATGGACATGAATGTCTGTCTGCCTACATCACATTTTCTTTGTATTTTTTTGTGTGTTTGTTTCGACGTTCCTTGATGGATAAACCAAAGGTTGCTGCATTTTTGCTCAACTCTATCACAGTAGAAATAAAAAAACAAAAGTTCAGTATTGCCTGTCATGTAGGCTACTACAGGGACAAACATTGACAGTATATTAGAATAGCTTATTATTTCAGTTAATATGGGGCTGATGGAACATAGGGCCCGAATTTGGTAACGTGTGGGTACATGATGTGTTAAATTGTCGAAAAATGAGGGAAGACAATGTGTTTGGCTGTGCGGATGTGGGACGCACATCCCTCTGTGCAAGTCCCCATGGCCTAGAACAACCAGTTTGAGCTTTTCTGGTGGGCTCCACTAAGGATAAAATGTTAAAAATGGCTGACTTCCGAGAGATGAGGGGAGTAAGCTCCGAGCCAGAAGACGTGATTTAATGGGTAAGTGTGAAACTCGGGGAGTCACTCAGTCACAAGGCTGCCTCATACCCTCGACAACAAGGAAAGCTGGACGTAATGGCTTTTGTCGTGTGATAGAATGCAGAAGCACATCGACAATTTCCATGGCATCAAACTGCTTGCAAAAAGGCTTGATTTTGGCCAAGCAGATGCATGTTGGGTACAAACCACAAAATGCTTTTTGATACATCACTTGTTCCATTTCAATTCCTTTCACTGAAATTCTTCAGGCATTTTCATCATTCGATTTTTTCCCCCCCTAGAGCAGTGATTTTCAAAAATTACGGTCGAGACCCAAAGGCGGGTTGCAGAAAGATTACAAAGGCGCTGTGAATATTCTGGATAAATAAAGAGTATTTTAGGCTTATAGGTGAGAAGCCCCAAAACTCAGTAAATTGTGCTAGATTAGCCAGAGCTGCAGTATCGCTGCCATTACTGATTGCCTCTGGTGAACACAGTGTGTGCATTGAAATGATACTCATTTACACCGTAACAAAGAAGTTTAATATGATCTCTGTGCTCTGGCACGTCCTTCGACTTGAGTCTTTATGAAGTTGCCACTCTGAGGCCACTGGTTTTCTCATGTGCGTGGACAGAGGCATGTGAAATTTCTATTATCTACAAATCAACAAGCTTGTTTATTTCACGGCTTATGTTTGCTGCACATATTTCACGGTTATCCAGCTCGGCACTTGAAGAGGAATGAAGGGCTTATCCACCGGGGTTCACAAATATCTCCTGCACTTGATCACAACATGAAAGACTGAAGGGTCTCTAGGCTCGCTGAGGTAGAGGCTTGTGAGAGGGAAAACCTTGTCTTGTCAGCACTAGTAAGAGTCTGCAGCTTTCTAAGAGGGCAGTGTCAATCATTACAAGGCACAGCTGACAGGGTCAACTGATCTCTTGTGCGGTATGTGCACTTTTCAGGCCGACCCAAGAGATGTGCCAAGCCTAGCTTAAAGAACAGTCCTTCTGTTTACAGTGACCTCAAAATCTCATTTTACAGTAAAGGGCTTTCCTATACTGTATATTCTCAATACACACGGCTCGATCTTTGCTGAGTTTTTACCTTAAGTCAGCAAGAACAAGTGGCTTGTGTTTTGGACTAATAACGGTCTTCCATCAAGTAGTGGATTATTTTGAAAAGGAAATTTCCGGTGTAGTACTTGCTGCCATCTTAATGCTTGACATTTGATCTGTTTCTTTTTTTATTTTAATTTTGAATTAATAAAATGCACCTACTGTAAAAAAAATAAAAAATAAAATTTTAAAAGCAGAAATTTGGCTGCATAGATAGATAGAATATATCACAGTGTGTGGTCAACCTGACCAGCTCATGTATCAGGAACCCATGCACCAGTGAAAACAACATTACTGATAGAAAATTCATTCGAAAATTTTGCCACTACTGTACAACCCAGTTTGTGGGTTTACAGTTACATTTAAGTGGGTCAACAAAAAAGTTTGGGAACTCAAGTTTCCAAAGGCTTAAAGCTACACACAGGCAGAGGAGGAAGGCAAACAGCTTACTCCCCTATCTTCCTCCACTCTCTCCCACACTGGATTAAAGAGAGATAGGGACGTTAGGCATGGAAATGGAATGATTTATTTAAGACAGGTCGCTCCACCGGGAGTAAGCACTGTCCCTGGGGATACCCTATTTTCTGTATAGAGCTCACTATGCTCGCTCTCTCTCTTGCTCTCTCCCCCTCTCTCTCTCACTCTCTTTCATGCACACTCTCTCTCTCATGCACACACACACACACACACACACACACACATTTTCAATATGCATTTCAATAGGAGAGGGGTGATAAAGATACAATATGCCGTACTATGTAAATACTGTACAGTGCAGTGTCATGTCATGATGAATATGCCTGCAATGTTATTTGTCATTTCACACTCTGACGTACTGTCATCATTATCAATTTTCAGATAATCATGCATGTTTAGGTTTCAACTCTTTAAGCTTGTCCCTGATAAAAAAATAAAAAAAATTTTAAAACAGGAACTGCATGCTGTATGTCCACACTTAACTCGGGTGGACGATTATTTGACATTCTGCCTAGTCTTTATTTGGGTGTGGCATTATAGATCTAAAGGGAAAAGAAAAGGCCTGCACAGTTTAGCCCAGCAGATTTATTGTTACGTAATGTTTCAGTCACAGATGTTTCTCCTGGGAAAATGCCACATATCCAGCAACCAGTCATGCACAGTGTACACAATTGTTAACTGACTCAAACTGGCAGTATAATTTGCATTTGTGCACTTTGCAAATGGTAATATGACATTTCACTTCAATTTTACAGTGTTTTGCACCAAATTTCTGGCCTTAAAGCAAGGGACAACAGTCATTTCAGTGTCAGACTCAGACACATCGTATCGTTGCATAATACAATGGCTTTTATTCACAAGATTGCCATTATGAAAACTTCCAGTGGATCTTTGCTTCACAGGGAAAAGCAACTTGAAAACAGATTCCATTGCTATTATTAAGGTCTGGGACAGTCCAGTCGAGATTTATGAATATGATTAAGTATCTTCCAAAGCAAGACAGAAATCAGCTGAGACAACCTGATGCAAAAAGAGATCAACTTCAGATACACAAGGAAGCACTGCAAGAAAAAGCAACGTATTTGAATGTAAAAGCTCACACATTCTACAAAAGCCAGTCTCATTCATTGTCAGCTGTTGACTTTTGATCACAACTGACAGCACAAATTGTGCAGAAAATTTTAAATTGAGCTTGACTTACCTCATAGCTCCCAATGTCTCCAAATATATCTACACTCTCCAGAGACTTTTTTTTTAGCGTTACAAATGACCTTTTAGCAGTGGATGCTGGTGAGTATCTATTTCAGTTCTACTTGGAGCGCTGCCTTTGGCATTGTTATCACTACTTCTTAATTGTACTAGAGATTTTGTGGAAATTACCGACACAGCTGTTAATTGGTTTATATCATATCTCAAAGATAGGTTGTCCTCTGTTGCCTTGGTCGCTTTATATCCTCTGTAGGATTATCCAGCTGCATGTGCAGTGGCTCAAGCTTTCATCTTAGGGTCTTGTTTGTTCTCAGTCTTCACTCATGGTCACATAATTTGTCAATATGCAGCAACATTGATTTTCATTATTATGCTGAGTATACACAGCTGTATTGGCTTGCAACACCCAAGAGATTCAAGTTGTTTTGATACATTTATGTACCGGGTACTGTCTCAAAATGTCTTAACAAGGATAAATCTGAGGTTGTTTGCTCACCAGTTTGGCTAACCTGGCAACCAATATTAAACTATTAAACTGGCTAAATTTTAGATACATTTTCAGTTGTGGTTTGAATTATGAGGATCGAGTCCAAATAGTTGTTAATTTCTGAATTTATTTAATGTCATTTTGTCTGTTTTAACTTTGATGTGGCCCTGCCCAGAACTGTGAAGCTCTTTCTTGCCTGCAGTGTGTCCGGAATGCAGCAGCTGGGCTTTTCACTACAACTAGAGCGAGAGGTCATATAACTCAGATTTTAGCCACTTTATTTTGGCTTCCACTGGATTTGAAAATCCTTTTTTAGGATTTAATTGATTACTTTTAAAGCAAAGAATGGCTTTTAACTCTCACTGTACAGAGTAGTTTTAAAGTCTTGGGTCTGTAGATAAAATTGAAGACAAAAGATGAGGTTGTCATTTGTTACCAAGGCCCCGAAACTTTGGAAGAGGAAATACAATTGTTCAACTGAATCGTAGCTTGTTATTGTTGTCATTATTCTATATTGTCGGTTAATTTGATGAAATCCAGAGATGGTCTTTATAAGCCAGTACTCTCAAAAATGCCTTATTTTAAGTAATGTGTTTTGGTTGAAAAAAAGAAAAGCCGTCCATCAGTGCTGCTTGAGACTTCCTGGTTTTGCTCCTGCAAGCCCTTGTTTTGGGGAACAACCAATGTCAGAAAATCTTCTCAGTGCACAGGAAGTGATGTGTTTTATGTATGAAGAAAACAAGGAGAAGAAATATGACACTATCTGCAGGCCATTTTGTGATAGTGTGTAGTGTGTGTAGTAGGTGCAGTGCAGCGTGGCAGAGGCTTTTTGTGGCCACAGTATCATTATATGACCATGAATGTATGCTATAAATGAAAAAATGGCACAATGGCTTAAGGACATTTGTCTGTGTCTCTCCGACTGTTTCTGTAGCGTGTTTCACTAAAGTGACAGGGAGGGATTTAAAAAATGTCAGGTAAAAATCAGTGAACAGTTGCAGGCCACCAAACTGCAAAACTTACACAGTGGCATTTTAACTGCTTGTAATCCCAACCCTTTTCCATGTAGACATTTCCTTTATAAACATGTTAAAGTCCAAATTTTGCAAAGAGGAATTGTCAGCACACACACACAGTGAAGACTCCTGGCAGCGTTTTACATGTATGCATGTCCTTTTGAACTCTAAAGGAGTCAATGACAGCCGCGAGGTAAGCAAAACCCAAACACTGACAAATAAATTGGCTGTAAGTAGCAGGCGGTTTACATAAGAGCAGAAAAACATGCTTAGATAAGGAAAAAAATCTTGCTGCCAATATGCTCCTTTAAAACTTTCACTGTATATTAAAAGTCTCAAACACCATTATGTTGGCCCCATACTGAAGGTACCATCAAAGAGCCCCAAAGGTCATCTTTTGAGACACATTAGTCACAAATTCAAGGCTTGAAAAAAGAAAAAAAAGAAACATAAGGTGGTGTTTATCATCACCAACAGGTTTAGGACTTGAAACACCTTCCAGGGATTCAGAAACCTTCCTGTAAAAGGGGAGAACGTCTTCCTTGTTAAATGGTCCATGCTGCTACTCTGTACTTGTAACTCAAAACCTGAAAGTATAATCACTGTGTGCGGAGAGACATTTTTTAATCTGTATCTATCAGAGTAGGATTTGTCGATCCTGCACCCAGGAGCTGCTCAGTACAACCATAGGCTTACGCTCTTAGCTATACTGAGCAACTCCAGTGTAACCGTTAGGAGGTAAGTGCCTTTCTCAAAGTTCTACTTACTTATTCTCTTTTCCCACACTACGCTTTAGGCTGCTGCCACATAATGTCCAATTACACCCCCGAAAAGCATGAGTCAGTTGCAGGGCCTTATACACAGCCGCTCTCCCGGCTCTGCATTAAGACCACTAGCAACCACATTACCATGCGGCCCATTTGACCTTGCTGATCATAGATGTGGAGCCAGTAATGCTGCAGCAAGGAGGAGGACATAGCTAAGACAAGGGTGTTGTGTTGTGTTGTGTTGTGTTGTGTTGTGTTGTGCTGTGCTGTGCTGTGCTGTGCTGTGCTGTGCTGTGCTGTGCTGTGCTGTGCTGTGCTGTGCTGGGCGGTTACGTGGGTGAGG